>VMDO01004116.1:0-60184 GCA_007922755.1 Pedetes capensis
GAGGCAATCCCAAAATAATCAGCCATCGAAAACCCTATGAGGGTGGCTATGAGTAGGATACAACTCGAAGGCACCTAAAAACAACAATATGTACCACTAGCCTGTATCCATGCTACTATAGTGTCTGATCCCATCAGATCTCGGAAGTTAAGCAGGGTCAGGCCTGGTTAGTCCTTGGATGGAAGACCACCTGGGAACACCAGGTGCTGTAGGCTTGGGAGAAGGATCTGACAACCCACTCCTCCCACCAAAAAAAAAAAAGAACAATCCGCCATTGAAAACCCTATGAATAGCAGAGAAGCACTGATAATAGTGTTTCACCTGTTGTACGTAAGGTCCCTATGAGTCTGATAGCTACGTAATGGCACCTAACAACAACAACGTTAGGCTGTAACACTGGTTGGATTTCACATTTGGCTTTTCAGGCTGGGCCTGCATATGTAAAGTTCTTTTGTTTTCTTGTACATGCATCACTAAATTCTATTGATGAGAACCCATTATTGCCTGTAATGTTCCTCTTTGTTCATAATACTGGCAGAGCTAATGGAAGGACATTTGTGTGAGAAAGGAGAGTTCACTCCTTTTCCTATCGGAAGCCTGGTTACCGCTGTAAATAAACGCACTGTAAAGCCAGTGGGACTGGAGGTCGCATAAGCCTAATATTTTTACGCCACACTTAGCAGATTTAGATTTCACGATGGCAGGAACACGTGTAGAGCAAACTGTTCACTTCCTGCTCGGGAGTGGAAGAGAGAGAGAGGAAGGGGCTGGGGTTCTACAATGCCCTTCTAGGGCGCACCCCAGTGACCTGAAGACCTCCTCCAGGCTCCACCTCTTATTTCCCCCACCTCTCAATGGCACCAAGCCTTTAACACATTGGAGCAAACTTTTAACCCGTAGGACTTTGTTGTTGTTATTAGGAGCATAGGACTTTAGGGGACATTTAAGATACAAACCATAGCGAACAGGACATCGTATTCCTCTTCCTCTCTCTCTTTCTGTGCCTTCTGGGCAAATCCCAGCTTTGCGTTTATCACGGGAAAGAGGAGAAAAACAAGAACGAGCCTGCTAGTTATTACGTCCTCCACCCGCCACTCCACACTCACCCTTCTGTGCCCTGCTTTGTGCTGCGACTGTTGACCTCTGCCAGTCACATCTCAGCTTCGCTAGCTGCTCACGGTTGGCTCTGCCCAGAAAGACTGCCAGGCTGTGGGAGGAAAAAGCAACGCTCTCTTTCCCATATTCTCCTAAGGTCAGAGACTGAGCAGCAGGTCGGGACTGCTCTGTCCACCCCTTAGCACCTGCGCGCGTGTGTGCGCACGCGTGTGCCCGTGTTCCAACAGGAGCAGCTGATGCTAATTTGTAGTTTTTTCTGGACCTGCAGAAGCAGCTTCACCCTGACCCCACCTGGAAATATCAGCCCAGCTGTGGGGTACACTGCCCAGAACCTCAGGTCCCGGGTCTGCAAGCCCCCTTCTTCAAGCACAGAAACCCCAGCACTTGCAAAGCGGCACCTCCTCCCCAAACGCCTGAGTCTTTGTAACACAGTTGTTGTCAGGCACCATTGAGTCCTGCCTGACTCACAGTGACTCTCATAGGGTTTCAGTGGCTCCTGATTTTCTAAGTTTCGGTCATTCCCCCCTCTCCCCTGTGCTCCCTCGGCCTGGAGGCTGAAGCCACCCCAGGCAGCTGATATTTCCCACACCTCTGAGTTCTTTCCCTGTGTTTTCCTTTATCTACTTAAGAATTTCATTGCAAGCTTAAAAACTCTTTTGATTAATTTCCTTGGTTGAAACAGTGTTGCATCTGTCTCCTGAGTAACTGCTTACACAGAAATGGGCTCCTGGGGTCATTTTAGGAAAGAAATCTGAGGTTCTTTGGGGATTAGTTTGATCCCATCCTTGAGACTGGACACGGCATTGAGCTCCGCACTAATGAGAAACAGGATGCCAGGAGCTGGGAAAGGGGTCTCATTGCTGTGAGTCAGATCAACACCTGCCATGGACTGCAGTAAGACGGCTACTGATGCACACGCCTTGGGGATTCCAGGAGGGTTTTGCAGCTGCTGTTGTTATTAGGTGTTGTCGAGTCAGTGTCCAATTCACAGCAACCCTACGTACAACAGGTGAAACACTATTGTCAGCACTTCTCTGCTGTTCATAGGGTTTTCAACAGCTGATTGTCTTTTGGGAGTGGGTTGCGGAGTCCATCTCCCAAGCCTACAGCACCTGGTGTTCCCAGGAGGTTTCCCATCCAAGGACCAACCAGGCCTGACCCTGCTTAGCTTCCGAGATCTGATGGGATCAGATGCCACAGGGCTACAACTGCAGGCATGACGGTTTTACTCGACTGTTCATGGGGGTGAGCACACCTACCAAGCCTGGGGTGTGGGGTGGATTATCATAAGTGCTAGTGTTACTCACCCAGGCCTTGCACTCTCCCTACGGGGTGACACTATCACCGCCTAGACGTAGTCACATCATGACTATTTGCACATCTGCATTTGCTTCTTGCTAATGCTGAGTGCATGGGGTCCTCAAAGAATGGAAATAATAAGCAAAGGTCATTAAACTCTCAGCTCAAGTCATGGTTAGAGAACCGCCAAGCTTCTCTGGCAACCCCCCAGGTATCCCTTATTTTTTGTGGCCATGTGCCCAGCCCCACACAAAAGTCATACTCAGAATATTACACAGGTAGGCTGCAGAATTCAAGGATGTGTTGAATTTACCACCTCACCAAGTTTTTAACCAGAAAATGAAGACCCCTGATAAGAAAGAATGGGGTTTAGAAACTTGATATGACACAGCAACTTGGAGTCAGAGGAAGCTGAGGATCTTACACCCGTGTCCAGCTGACACTCCCCTGTAAACAGGAGCAGGTTGCCTACCTATCAATCCGAAGAGACAAACCTTCCTCCGCAAACCTAGTCACATCACAAGCGTTCCGCTAGCGTTAGGCTGTTGCGTTGGAAGTAGATGCCCATTATGCAAGATTGACCTTGTTGCCACTATAACTGACTTATAAATAGAATCGTATCATGGCATGCTTCATGGGTCAAGTACAAAATGTGATCTGAAAGGAAACAGCTTATGCAATGAAACAATTGCAAGAGTTGGCAAATTATATTGACAAAAGCCTAGAAATTGTCTAGGCGTCAATTCAAAGGGAGAGTTAGAAAAAGGAGAATGGAATCTAAAGTGCTGGCACACCTAATTTACTAACATAAGCGCAATTTTGAAAGATTCTAGGTTTAATGGTTTTTGTTATTGCTGTTGTTGTTAGGTGTCATCAAGTTGGGTCCAACTCATAGCAACCTTATGTACAACAGAATGAAACACTTTCCAATTCTGTGCCATGCACATGAGCTTTTTCTTGTTTAAGTCCATTGTTGCAGCCACTGTGTCAATCTATCCAGTTGAAGTACTTCCTCTTTCTTGTTGACCCACCCCTCTCCCAAACATGATGTCCTTCTCCAAGGATTGGTCTCTCCTGACTACATGTCCAAAATACAAAAGATGCAGTCTAACCATCCTTGCTTCCAAGAAGCACTCTGGTTGCACTTCTAGGACATATCTGTTGGTTCTTTCGGCAGTCCATGGTATATTCGACATTCATCTCCAGCATGATAACTCAAGAGCATCATTTCCCCTCCTGTTTCCCTTATGCACTGTCCAGTTTTCACAGTGGGGTAGGTCATAAAGCCAGAACTGATTCTAGCAGTTTCCCTCTTTTGTTAACTGAAATTTGGACTCAACTACCGTGTGGAGATGGCAGAACTTCTCCCAGGGCAAGACAAGGTGGAAAGAATATAAAGGCTTAGGGAGGTGAGAACGTTGGAGTTACTGCTTCCTGTGCAAACTTTGCCTACAGCTGTAGCCCTGTGGCATCTGATCCCATCAGGTCTCAGAAGCTAAGCAGGGTTGGGCCTGGTTAGTCCTTGGATGGGAGACCATCTGGGAATACCGGTGCTGTAGGCTTGGGACAAGGACCTGGCAACCCACTCCCAAAAATCAATCAGCCATGGAAAACCCTATGAACAGCAAAGAAGTGCTGACAATACTGTTTCAAGTGTTGTACGTAGCGTCGCTATGAGTTGGACACCGACTCAACGGCACCTAACAACAACGATGCAAACTTTATACCAATCCTCCAGCTATAGTCAGAATATTACATATGTAGGCTGCAGAATTCAAGGATGGGTTGAATTCATAACCTCACCAAGTTTCTAACCAGAAAATGAAGACCCCTGATAAGAAAGAAAGGGGTTTACAAACTTGATATGACGCAGCCACTCGGACTCAGAGGACGCTGAGGATCTTAGACCCGTGTCCAGCTGACACTCCCCTGTAAACAGGAGCGGGTGGCCTACCTGTCAACATGAAGACACAAACCTTCCTCAGCAAAGCTAGTCACATCGCAAGGACTGGTTAGTCCTCCAGTATCAACTAAGCTATTTTATTTTATTTTATTTATTATTATTATTATTTTTGCAGTACTGGGGGTTGAACCCAGGGCCTCGCGCCTGCAGTGCTCTGCAAGTGCTGGACCACTGAGCTGCACACCAGCCTTTTTTTTTTTACTTTTTGAGACAGGGTCTCACTAAGTTACGCATACTGCCTCTGGTCTCGAACTTGCGATCCTCCTGCCTCTGCCTCCCAAGCCGCTGGGATTACAGGCATGCGCCACCATGCCCGGCAACTGAGCTATTTAGAAACACGCATGTGGGAAGCCTCGCATCTTTGTCAAGCCTTGTGACAGCTTGTGTTCACACCAGTAAGCCAAGCCGGAGCATGGTAAACACCATCGCTGAAGTGCACCGCCTGGGCTCAGTGCGGATGATGAGAACTCGCAGTAAAAGACATCGAGGGACCGGCTTCAACCACCAAGACAAGAAGGGCACTGAATGCTTAGCTTTGGCGTTGCTGTTGCCAGATACCTGGCAGGGACAACTTAAGAAGAGAAGTGTTATTTTTGCTCACCGTTTCACAGACTCAGTCCATGGTGGTGGAGAAGGCACGGCTGAGGAGCTGGCGGCAGAGCCTGTGGCAGAAATTCCTCACATTGAGGCGGACCAGGAACAGAGAGTCCAGGGGCCTGAGTACAGCCTTCAAAGGTCTGCGCCCAGTTACCATTGCCACCAGCCAGGCCCGCTCCCCAAAGGTCCCCAGGCTCCCGAAACAGCGCCACCAGCTGGGCACCTGGCATTCAAACAGGAGCCTTGGAGGAACATTTGCTCTTTTTTTCTTTTCTTTTCTTTCCTTTTCTTTTTTCTTTTTTTCTTTTCTTTTCTTTTTTTTTTTTTTTTTCCTTATTTTTCTTTTTTTGCTGTACTGGGAGTTGAGCCCAGAGCCTTGCACTGGCGTGCTCTGCTGCACCACTGAACTGCACCCCCAGCCCATTTTCTTGCTTTTTTGAGGCAGGGTCTCCCTAAGTTACACAGACTGCCTCTGGTCTTGAACTTGCAATCCTCCTGCCTCCGCCTCTCCAGCTGCTGAGATGACAGGCGTGGGCCACCGGGCCCGGCGGCGGAACATTTTCTATTCACACCTTAACAGGCACATTTACCATAAAGGCTGGCACTGACCCAGTAATAGAAGAGTTTTTGGGTTTTTGTCATTGTTGTTCATTTTAATTTTTCCAGCTTTACTGAAGGATAATGGACAAATAAAAATTGTATACCTTTAAGGTATACTAAGTAATGCCTGGACTGGGATTTAGCTCAGTTGGTAGAGCACCACTCTATAGTCTCTGAAGTCCCAAGTTCGATTCCCAGCACCACAAAAATGGGAAAGGGATGTGGCAACCCACTCCTGAGGCAATCCCGAAACAATCAGCCATTGAAAACCCTATGAGGGTTGCTATGAGTTGGACACGACTCAATGGTACCTAACAACAACAATAAGGTAATGCCTTGGGGCTGAGGGTTAGCTCAGCTGGTAGAGTGCTGCTCTGGTGTAATTGGGGTAGAGAATTGTACCCAGAAGACAAGAATTCCTTTTCTCAACAAAACTACTTA
Source organism: Pedetes capensis (assembly GCA_007922755.1). Taxonomy (NCBI): domain Eukaryota; kingdom Metazoa; phylum Chordata; class Mammalia; order Rodentia; family Pedetidae; genus Pedetes; species Pedetes capensis. Next base: position 6,017 of record VMDO01004116.1, read on the forward strand.
TAGCGCCCTATGTACAACAGAACGAAACCTCCCCAACACTGCGCCGCACCTGGCACTGTCAGTGCCTCTCTGCTGTTCATAGGCTTTTCAGTGGCTGATTGTTTCAGGAGGGGGCTGCCAGGCCCTTCTCCCACGCAGCCCCTAAAAAGATAAATTAAGTATTAGACACTGTGACTCCTCATTTGGGAGAGAGGGCAACAAAGCCTTCACTGGTAACCAGGGTCTCTGCACAGTCTTGGGCACAGACACCATGCACACTGTGCAGTCTGCTCTGTGAGCATGGGCGTGACATTTCTTCTTTGTCACCTGGCTCTGTGCTAGGCTCTGCCCAACTAAGCTTTGAGAAAGAGGAACAAGACACTTGCGCCTGCCTGTCTACTTTCTGTGGCCTGTCTGTCTGTCCGTCATTCTGAGAAAGCCATCCCAACAAGGTTACTGCATCTCAGTGTGTGTGTGTGTGGGGGGGGGGTCTTTGTAGAACAGTAGCTCGATGGAGTTTTTTCCCAGATCTGCAAAACCAGCTTAACTATGGTCTCCCTGGGAGATGCTACCCCCTGCCACGCAGTGCCACACCTCTGCAGCTAGGCTTTCTATCACAGGGGCCCCATTCTTGAGGTCTTTCTAGGTTTTAATAATTCCAACATCTCCCCTTTTCTGGGAATGGTATGTACTTCCTATGGTTGCTATCTCTATCTATCTATCTATCATCTGTCTATCATCTATCATCTATCTACCTATCATCAATCTATCATCTATCTATCTACCTATCTATCTATCTATCTATCTATCTAATCTATCTATCTGTCTATCATCTATATTGTGCCTGCAGCCATAGCCCTGTGGCATCGGATCCTGTCAGATCTTGGAAGCTAAGCAGGGTCTGGCCTGGTTATTACTTGGATGGGAGACCGCCTGGGAACACCAGGTGCTGTAGGCTTGGGAGAAGGACTTGGAAACCCACTCCCAAAAATCAACCCGCCATTGAAAACCCTATGAACAGCAGAGAAGCACTGACAATACTGCTTTGCCTGTGGTACACAGGCTCACCATGAGTTGAACACTGACTAGACAGCACCTGACAACAACAACAACAACAACAACAACAACATCTACATTATAACACTGAAGGGTTGAAGCCAGGGCCTCATGTATGCATGGCAAGAGCTCTATCACTGAGCCTCACCTCCAGCCCCTGTTTTATTTTTTATTTTATTTTGAGACAGTTGTACAGGCTGCCTCTGGCCTCGAACTTGCCATCCCCCCGCCTCAGCCTGCCAGGTCGCTAGGATAACAAGAGTGCACCGTGGTGCCCAGCTTGCTATGGTATCTTGTAACTTCCTTTTTCCCCTTTTATTTTCTTAATCACCAACTGTATTCCTAGCTAAGAACTGGCATTGCTTTCTCTCTGCTTTTGTTGGGTGTCTTGCCTGGACCCCGAATGCAAAGCCTTGGGAAGTCTGTGCTCATTTTTAGTAGGAAGTTCAGGGAATCACTGAGAGGCGGGAAAAAAAAATAGATCAGAGAAGCAGACAAAAATTCACGCTGAGAGAAATTAGGTGAGTGGAGAAAGTGTGGGCGTGGTGGGGCTGTCTATGAAATATGTGAATGCAGTGGTCTTGCAGAGCTTGGCTGCATGGCACACCTCGACCCCCACCCTCTGCCCTCTCCCACAAGGCTGCAGTGAAGACGTTAATTGCTTTCAGTTCATTTTGGAGAGAACTGTGGGGCAGCTGTCATGGCAGAAAATAACCAGCAGCAAGGAGCCTTCACGTTGCAGATGCCTTTGGAGAGCGTAAATATCAACAAATTAGAGAAAAAGAAGGGGCAGTATCTAGCTCATTCCCCAGACTCAGACTCAGGCTAAACATAGTTAGGAAGAGAGAATCTGTCTGGAAATCTGGGCGTCTGAACACTCTCCAACAATGAGACTGCTGAGGCCCTCCAAATGCTGAAAATGAGCCACCATTTGTGAATACATTAAATTAAGGGAAAATGTAATTCTGGTATCTGAGTATAATAGTTCATTTTAAGTGTCTATTTAATGTGTAACTTTGAATGATCTCAGATTAAGTTGTAATCACGCATTCAAACATGGGATATATATACACAATCAATTTCCTTTCTCTTTCAAGTGATATTTTAAGAAAACAATAATGGCCGTAATAACTCCAAATCTCCAACATTGTCCATGGAGCGCAACTGGGGACCTCTCCGTGGGAGAGAGAGAGCCTCGTTCCACGAAGTCTTTTAGTTCTGAAGAAACTACCGCTCAGTGGAGAGACTCCGAATAACAATCGCTATTTCCTCTTCATTTTTCTCTTCAGTAAAGTATTTCCCCTATATTTTTCCTTATCTGCACATTTTATTTGTAAAGAGCAAAAAAAAAAAAAACAAAAAAAGTCATGAGAGAAGGAATTCTTACCTTCTGTGTACACTTGTCTACCCCAAATACACCATGTTGTTGTTGCCGTTAAGTGCCGTCCAGTTGGTGTCTGACTCATAGTGACCTGACGTAGAGCAGACCAAACACTATTGTCAGTGCTTCTCTGCTATTCATGGGGTTTTCAATGGTGGGTTGATTTTTGGGAGTGGGTTTCTGGGTCCTTCTCCCAAGCGTACAGCCCCTGCTGTTCCCAGGTGGTCTCCCATCCAAGGACAAACCAGGACGACCCTGCTTAGCTTCCCAGATCTGATGGGATTGGACTCCAAGGTGCTACAGCTGCAGGCAAAATACACCATCAACTTGTGCTAAAATGCCTACTCAGGGTGACTATAGTGACATCCCCAGTGGTCATTTAGTACAAACCTGGAGAACAAGGTCATGATGGCTTCCCATTCACGAGGGAAGTCGGCACACCGCCCCGTATGGAATGCCATGACGTTGCCCAGGGTGGCACGTGGCCACCCCAGATGTGGAGCACGTGGAAGCATCTGCAGCTCCGTCTCCCCATCTCCACACTGAGGTTGGCTCACACGTGCTCGGCCTCCAGTTTGGTTAAATCTTATGCACAGAAAGCAATTGGCTCCCAGGTGCTGTCTGCAGTAGCGCAGTGTAATGGGGAGCTGAAGACCACCGGGACACGTTCCATACTAGCAAACCAGCAAGTGGACTTCATAATAGAACCAGGCGAGGACCTTAAGCAAGCCAATTTGATCAGTGTTCCACCCTGCATGTCTTCTTTCAGATTGTGACATGTGAAAGGGCTTGGATAAATTCATGGAGTGTATGGACACACACAATTAGTGAGCCTGCAGCCGGACCACCCTGGCGACTGATGCTGTCAGATCTCAGAAGCTAAGCAGGATCGGGCCTGGTTAGTCCTTGGATGGAAGACCGCCTGAGAACACCAGGTGCTGTAGGCTTGGGAGGTGGACCTGGCAACCCACTCCCCAAAATCAATCTGCCATGGAAGACCCTATGAATAGCAGAGAAGCACCAACATAGTGCCGGGCATGGCACGGTGTCACTCTGTCATATATAGGGTCGCTATGAGCATGGCAAGCTGGGATTTGGCTCGGTTGGTAGAGCACCGCTCTGCCATCTCTGAGGTCCCTAGTTTGATTCCAGCATCTCAAACACAGCAGAAGAGCATGGCAATCCACTCCCGAGGCAATCCCGGAACAGTCAGCCACTGAAAACTCTATGAGGGTCACTATGAGTTGGACAGCACTGAACAACAACAACAACAACATGAGCCTGGCACATAACAAGGCCCCCCCCCCACCACAATTAACAAGGAATCAACTCTGAGGAATAGAATTCTTATTAGCTTGTGACTGGTGGAACTCTACGAAGCTGATTCCTACCCCAGGCAGTCCTCACACCTTACATTTAGTTTGGACAGTAGTGAAAGGAACGTGAATTTTAGAAACCAAGAATCTCTGTTTTCTCATATATGACATGGGGCATCTTAAGTAGACTATTTCCTATGGCTAAGAGACATTGTTTCCTTATATGTAAAATGAAAGTAATACAAGCCACGTCTTTGGATTCTTGGGATGATTAAATGTCACCATTTACAAAGCCCCAGGTGCTGCCTAATACGTAAGTAACCAATAAAACTAAGTAACCAATAAAACTTACAGTGTCTGTAGACAGCGGCTGAGGCTGTAGCCCTGTGGCATCCGATCCCGTCAGATCTTGGAAGCTAAGCAGGGTCGGGCCTGGTTAGTCCTTGGATGGGAGACCACCTGGGAACACCAGGTGCTGTAGGCTTAGGAGACGGACCTGGCAACCCACCCCACCTCAAAAAGCCAATGAGCCATTGAAAACCCCATGAACAGCAGAGAAGCACTGACAATAGTGTTTCGCCTGTTGTACATAAGGTCGCTACGAGTTGGACACAGACTCGATGGTACCTAACAGCAACAACTGTAGACAGCCAGAAACAAACACATACATCTCAGGTTTTCCTCGGCGTTTCCTGGGGATTCATCCACTTATAAAACTGGTCAAAGAATAAGATTGGAGAAGTCTGGGACTTACTATGAAAATTCTTTCTATGCAAATTAGGATCTTAGTAATAATCCTGTTCTTCTACTACACTGTGTCTTTTACTGGGAGTGCCTTCCATATCTGTAAATACAATTTAAGTTTGGATTATAAATTCACACCTTGGGAAAATGGCCATCGGAATGCATTTTTTTTACAAAGTTACCGGTCTTGTTATCCAGCCTGGCCTCTACTGAAAACACAGGTTTTCAGAATCCAAGGCACACTTGGCTGTACTAATCCCTGCAATCAGTACAGAGAGCACACGCTTAGCTGTGGCGTGTATACTCTGGAAAAATGATATCTTGCTAATCAAGAACTAAGTAGCCATCCCCTGTATTCAGTAGGTGTTAAAATTGCTCCTCTGTTTGGTCCTTGCTCGTATTTATTATTTCACAGCCCGTTGGCTGCTTGGGTCCAATTGGAACTCTGGTCCTGCCCGATTCTGTGCCTCTAATCCACTTGTGAGACATTCCAGTCTGAATCGCCCTGGAGACAGATAAACAGCGACTGTATGGGAAATCACAGGAACAAAGATTGTGCTTGGCAGCAGAGCCCGTGCTCTCTAAAGAGCTTCTGTAGGAAAGACACAATTAAGACGCGCCAAATGCATCTACAGTCTCCACTGAGCGAAGGACGTCTCAAAATAGAACAAGTGTCACGACACCTTTTGTCTGAAATAGTCGTGGCCGAAGTGCCCCAGACTTTTTTCTGCCAGCCTCGAATGGAATGATCCAGCTGGCATGGAATGAATTTGAAAATGAAAGCAACCGAGTCCTTCTCTGGTGTGGGGATCAACTGAGGCTCCTGTATTCAACTTCATTATGAGCCACGGATTTTAATAGCTTGGTAGTTTACAAAAGCAGACACCTTGACCTTGAACATAGAAGAGTATCAGCTTTTTTTGTTTTGTGTTTTTTGTTTTTGCTTCTTCAGTATGGGGGATAGGAAGAGGGCATTGAACCAGAGTCTCAACTGTGGCAGGCTTCACCACTGAGTTGCACCTTCAGCCCCGCCCTTTTTTTGTTTGTTTTTATTTTATTTTGAGACAGCGTCTCGCTAAGTTACACAGGCTGCCTCTGGGCCTCAAACTCATGATCCTCCTGCCTCAGCCTCCCCAGCAGTTGGATTTACAGGTGTGTGCCACTGTGCCCAGGAGAAATTTTTATCTTAAAGGAACAGTTCAGTCCCAGCCCTGTTTTTACAAGATGGGAAAACTTAGTTGTCTAACACGTGAGGATGAGGTTAGAATCAAGATGAAGACATGTTCCATTCCAATATGAATAGTAGTGAAGGTTAGTTTAAGCACCTATTTTTCTGTGCCAACATCCAAAGTGACAAATTTCAACAAAGGTTATCACTAGGCAAATTCCCTAGACTAAAAGAAATAGTAATTTTCCAAGGGGCTCTTGATCTGATTTTAATCAATGAGCACTGTTTAAATGTTAGCATTTCGGGCATAATATATACATATGTACATACATATACAGATTATACATATTGTGGCTCAGGAAAGGATTACCTTGTCAAACCCTTTCACTAGATCCACATAATGGAGTAGATCGTTTCTTTTCCACTGAAAGGTCTGGGAGTTGGGTTACTGTGTTCAAAGAAACTGAACTTCTTTCTAACTAACATTCTGTGTCCTAAAATTATGCTGATATGCTATTATGTCTGAATTGTTTTTTCTTTTTGCAGTGCTAAGGATCAAACCCAGGGCCTCGTGCATGCTAGAAAAGCTCTCTGCCACTGAGCTACATCCCTACCCCTGTTTGGATCTGTCAAGCAGTCAATATTCTTTCCAGGTCAGAAGCCTCCATGAACCCATTGTGTTCAGGAATATTCATCAGGCAAAAATTGAACAGGGTGTTAACTGATAAGCTTTGCAGATGCGTAGCATGCTTTAGATAAAGTGTGGCAAAGAAGACTCTGTTAACTCACTTAGCTGTTGCACCAATTGTGTGTTAATTTCAGGAATCAGCTCATTATTTCTGTAGAAAAAAAATGATTGTCTCTTCTCTGAGACAGTTGCCAAGGTGTACTTTCCTGGGGGAGTGTGGATGAAGGTGACAGTGAGTTTTCAGGGGCAAAGAGATGCATACTTCAATGCTCCATCCATGCATTCAGTGGATATCGCAACAAATGGCTACCGTGTGGTGCTCACGTGGACCTAGGGGACAAGCTAGACCAGGGATAAGAGGAAAGGATGGTCTCGGTGTTTAAGCCTGAAGTTGAAGGTTGGGCTCCTTCTTGACACAGGGCAGGATTAAGCATTGGTGGTACTGAGCGCCCCTCAGGGAATTTGGAAGAATGAGCGTATAGTTTGCTAAAAGAGCAGGCATCTGGGCTTGGGAAGGAGCTGGTGTTTCCAATGGAGAGGGGGTCTAAGGCATTTCTATGGGGAGCGCATCGCCAGCACCCACTGAGACCCTAATGTACAACAGGGCCCTTGAATATAGGAGATGGGGCTTCAGAGATGCCTCTCAGCACACTGGGAAAATCAGCCTTCCATGGCCTGACAGGTCTGACTTGGGTACGTGTTGCTCCTAGTGCCTTTTAGGCATCAGATTGTTACTTTTATTTTGAGGCACCTATTACAATGATGGGCTGGGATTTAGCTCAGTTGGTAGAGCACGGCTCTGCAGTCTCTGAGGTCCTGAGTTTCATTCCCAGCACTGCAAAAACGGGAGAAGGACGTGGCAATCCACTCCCGAGGCAATCCCGACACAGTCAGCCACTGAAAACCCTATGATGGTCACTATGAGTCAGGCATGACTTGACGGCACCTAACAACAGCAGCAACAACTCTAATGACAAGAATATACTCTTGGTGCAGAGACACGGGTTTCTGCCTACACCCAGATCATGGTTAATCAAGGAAACTGATCTGTGGAATCTGACACCAAACTGGAATTTTTGAGAAAAGACTCAACACAGCAGGCATTTGAGAACAAGTCACCCTGCTGGAGAACCCTTCCAAAGCAGCTCAAGTCTAACAAAAATGACAAAATTTTGTCACAACCTCGCTCTGCCCCATCGATAGATTAGGTCCTCCCCTGCTCCCCCACCCACCTGCCTCACAGCCCAATCCCATCCAGTCTTGCGCACAAACTAATTTACACCTCACATGGAAAAAGCTTCAACCACTTGCATTATGGATGAAAAAAGGGGAAAGAAGAAAGAAACCTGTCTTCGAGGAGCTAGAGGGCAATACTTGAAGAAAACATGGATTCTATAACTTACGTACGAACTCCCAAGAAAAGATGTTCTCTCTGAGATAGTCCTATCTTGGGTGGTCAAAGGGTATATATTACTAGACTAAGAATGTCTGGGCTGGGATTTAGCTCAGTTGGTAGAGCGCTGCGCTGCTGTCTCTGAGGTCCCGAGTTCAATTCCCAGCACCACAAAAATGGGAGAAGGACCTGGCAATCCACTCCCAAGGCAATCTCGAAACAGTCAGCCATTGAAAACCCTATAAGGGTCGCTATGAGTCAGACATGACTCGATGGCACCTAACAACAACAACAACAACAAGAATGTCTAGGGCTGGGGTTAGGCTCAGTTGGTAGAGCACTGCTCTGTACTCTCTGAGGCCCTGGCTTCGATCCCCAGCCCTGAAAAAATGGGAGAAGGACCTGGCAGCTCACTCCCAAAACAATCCCCCCAAAATCTACCATTGAAAACCCTATGAATAACAGAGAAGCCCTGACATAGCGTTGGGCAAGGCACAGTGTCAGGGAGTCTTTCATTCTCTTGTACATCGGGTCACTATGAGTCGGCCTTGACTCAACAGCACCTAACAACAACAATAAACATTGTCTAAGACCTTTGTCCTTTCCTCTCTGTAGATCTCAAATACAAACATCTCTTATTCCCAGTAATCAATGGTTTATACACAGGACACTCACTTAATCTTGGTGCTGTTCTTTGAATGAGGTTTGAATCATACAAATTTTGATAAGCCACAAGCACGCCGGCCAGTTCACTCTAAGTAGATTTCCGTCATATAAAAAGTGGTAGTGGGGATGAAGCAAATGACCCCAGTATTTTAAACCGGGTGTGTGGGGATGCGTGGTACATATTTGGGAAGAAAAAACAAAGGCGCGGACCATCTTCTTCTCTCTTCTTCAGCCTATGGGCCCAGCCTCCTCCCGGCACACACTGGACTTGGTACAAAGTATCCTTGTGGTCCCAGATAGACCATTGGGTGGAGAAGCGCAAAGGGACTTTGTGTTAGGTGCCTCCTGGAAATGCACTGTGCGTTTTTCCTTTAGGGGACCATTGACACCCCATTTCCCCACATCGTCCATACTTATCTCACCTGGTCAGCTGCCTCTGCTTTTCCCAAAGTCTGAAGATGGAGCGCACCTGGCTATGCTTTTGTGCTTTGCTAACTTTCTCCTTGGACCTTCTCATAACGCCATGCCCTTCGTATTGTTCTACAAAACGAAGGGAAAACTCGTAAGTCTTACAATTTCTTCATGAAGAAGATTTTTCTAGTTAATGGTAGAAACCGGTGTCCATTCATTAGATGTCTACGCCGTGTTCTGTGTGCATTAGGTGTGTTCTAGTCACATAGCATCTGGCACACACCGTGGTGTGGGACCTCAGTATCTGTGTTACTTTAAGTACTAAATGGTAGGTTTCCTGGTACCATCGAGTTGCTGCTATTAAGGCTCATACACGAGCCAGGTCCGGTGGCGCATGCCTGTCATCCCAGAGACTTGGGAGGCAGATGCAGGAGTATCGAAGGTTTGAGGCCAGAGGCAGCCTGCGTAACTTATAGTGAGACCCTATCGCAAACAAAACAACAAAACAAAACCTCATATATGAAATGGCTAAATGTTACAAGTGTACAAATTATGATTGTGTGAGCCTAAGAAAATAAAATGTATAAAGGGCAATGCATAAGCGGTCAGGGTCAGGCCTGTGTGTATATGGACAGAGCTGTGCTTGGTGATCATTTAAGCTGAAAAGTCATCTACTCATGTTTTCATTATTCAGCCACTTTGTACAAAAATAGCAACTAGTTTGTAAAGATTGCCAGAATATTTTCTAGCTAGCTTGTGTGTCTTTCAAGTGTTACTTTGTTTCTGGTTTTTGTTGTGGTTGTTGTTTTCATTTTTGTCCTGTGGGGAGAGCCGTAAATAGAACTGCAGAGTTTTAGGCTTTAGCTTGCAGGAAAATGAAGTGAGGCCTCCGTGTGCCTGACAGCTTGTGTGCATGAGAAAGAGTGATTTGAAGGAAGACGCCTCACCGAGTTGTCGGGGGCAATTGTCAAAGTGTGGGCATGAATTTGGGGTTTAGCTCGGTGGGCAAAGTGCTGCTCTGTGCTCTCTGAGGCCCTGGGTTTGATCCTCAGCACCACAAAAATGGAGGCTGACCTGGCAGCCCATTCAATACAATGCCAAGACAATCAGCCATTGAAAAGTCTATGAATAGCCCAAAGAAAAATCAAAAGGGGGAAAACATACCTCCGTCCTCTCCATCCGTGATCAAACCATCTTCTCTGTTGTATTTAAGTCAAGATTCCGGCTGCCCCAAGGCTATGCCCCAATTGTAGCCTCTCCCCTGCTTAGTCTCTGCTCTCTGGACCTGAATCACTCTCAATTGCAGATAAAAATTATTTGGTCTCCCTTTTCCTTGGAAATCTTACCAGGCTTTTTAAAATGTGCCTTTAAAGTGTCAGTGGGTGACTATCTCTCTGTGGCATGCCATAGTTCTGGGAAAGTATATGATTTTAACACTGCCTTATTTTTCACATATGCTTATTATTACAATCTCTGCACATACAAGTTGTGATTGCTAAATAACATTTTAAAAAGCACACCCTGTGGCTCTTCTTCTTCAAATATTGCTCTATAATCACCAGCCCCATGAAACATTTACAGCACACCATATTTTTGCATTTAATGCTAGAGTCTATACCCTTCTGGATATTTTCCTGTATCGGTAACATTTTAATAGTCATCCCTTTGAATATGCAAATCATATTTGATTACACTTTTCTCTTAGAATTTACCAAGAATTCAGTTTGTTCTGAGTCTTTGATAATAAAAATGTAGTAGAGCCGGGTGCAATGGCACCCACCTGTCATCCCAGGGACTCCAGAGGCTGAGGCAGGAGGATCACAAGTTCGAGACCAGAGGCAGCCTGGGTAACTTAGCAAGACCCTGTCTCAAAAAAGTGAAAAAATGGGCTGAGGGTGCAGCTCAGTGGCACAATACTTGCAAAAGCATGCAAGCAAGAGGCCCTGGGTTCAAACCCCAGTGCCACAACAACAACAACAACAACAACAACAACAGAGTAGAGAGTCCACTGTGAGCCTTGCCTGAACTTTGCTAGGTCGGGGCACCTCTTGCTACTGATGCTCCATGCCCAGCAGAAGCTGGGAGGCCCAGCAGGATGGCTTTCACCTAGCAGCAAAGTGGGGAGCGCAGACACCCACAGGGAGCTCCAGTTCAGTCTGGGGTCCCCCTCTTACAATGCCTGTGTACCTAGTGTGGCCACACAGACTCATTTCTGCATCTGGGGCAAAGGAGGGCAAGGGAAGGCTCACTCGATGAATTCAATTGCCCAGGAAGGTACGGAGGTCATGAAGCAAAACTTCCTTGGGACCATTCCGTCCCCATCATTTCCCACCAATGGCAGCCTGGGGGAAGCAATGGAGACTCACAGGATCTGCGGTCACCTGTCTCCTAAGAGCAGAAATCGCCAGGGGAGACCTGAGCAGGCTGTGCCCCGTCAGTACGCGAGTGAGACCCACAGGGGACCCCCAGAGCTACCTAGAGATGCTTGGGGGTGGGGAGGACATCTGCCAGAAGCTGCCCCAAAACTTCCCACTCTCACTCAGCACAGGACCCCGTTCGTTCTGATTACCTGATGACGACTGGGAATTCTGGTTCCGTAATCAAAGCGTCTAAAACATTCTGTATCTGCCCTCCTGAAAATTGTTCCCTTGGGATAATATCCCAGAAAAGAGAAAACCCCTCTGGCAAACCCCTCTGAAAACACATTTTGCTTCTGAGGGGGTTTTTATAAACTGGTTCCTGTAGAAAAATAGTGAGAGTAATATTGAGGCGTGAACAAGACTTCTTGTTTTTGTTGTTGTTGTTAGGTGCCCTCAAGTCGGTATCTGACCCATAGCGACCCTCATAGGGTTTTCAATGGCTGACTGTTTTGGGATTGCCTTGGGAGTGGATTGCCAGGTCCTTCTCCCATTTTTGTGGTGCTGGGAATCGAACTCGGGACCTCAGAGACTGCAGTGCAGCGCTTACCAACTGAGCTAAATCCCAGCCCCAAGACTTCTTAAGCCAGTAATATTCCAGGCCCTATCAGCCTTTATGCTCTTCATCCTCAGAGGGCTGATGTTAATTAACATCTCTTCTCACTGTAATTGATCAAAGAAGGAAGTATGCCTTCTGAATAGAAGTAATTGCATATGCCGTAATTATGTCAACTTATTTAAGATGATTACATGGAGTTTAAGAGACATTAGATATGTATATTCATTTCACAGGTAATTGGAGATACCCTGGCATGCTTGGTTTATGCTTAGCATCGCCCCTGGGCCACTCCAGAATCTGCCTCATCTCAGGACCAGTCCTGTTATGTTTAGTTGTTTTCTTATCTAATAAGCCGGTCCCTTGGGATATGGAAGGTAACCAATTCCTTTTTCAAAAATGCGCAACAAAATCAAGTAGAATAGGTTTATCTGCAGAAATGAATCAGATTAGCAGAGGCAAAGCCCTACAAAGAACCACAAAGATGTACTTTTAAAATATAAGCAATGAAAATACATGTATTTTCTCTTATAGTTAACATCCCTATAAAGAATCGTTTGTTGTTGTTGTTAGGTGCCCTCGAGTTGCGTCTGACTCATAGAGACCCTGTGTACAACAGAGCAAAACACTGCCCAACGCTGTGCCCTGCCTGTCACTATGTGAGTGCCTCTCTGCTATTCAGAGAGTTTTTGATGGAGGATTGTTTCAGGATTGCTTTGGCAGTGGATGGCCACATCCTTCCCCATTTTAAAGAGTTGTTGCTGTTAGGTACCGTCAAGTCAGTGTCTGACTCACAGTGACCCCATGTACAAAAGGCAAAACACTATCATCAGTGCTTCCCTGCTGTTCATAGGGTTTTCAATGGCGGATTGATTTTTGGGAGTGGGTTGCTGGGTCCTTCTCCCAAGTCTATAGCACCTGGTGTTCCCAGGCCGTTTTCCATCCAAGTACTCACCAGGGCCAACCCTGCTTAGCTTCCGAGATCTGATGGGATCGGATGCCATGGTGGTATGGCTGCAGGCGTCTATCCCCTAAAGAGTGGTTATTGATTTATATTAATATTTCTAGTGATTAATACATGACACGTTCTTGATAAATGTTGACCTGGTAAACCCTTAGCAAGGTAATGGTAGTTTGCACATACAGCGTAATCACTGAGGATGTCTGTACAGTTGGCTAATCTGCTTCTATCTCCCCAGACTTGGCAATGTTAGAGTAAGCTTTCCCAATGTGTGTATAAAATCTGCATTGTTCCTCCCAATTGATTAAGAAATCAGATGGGTTAGTTAGATGTCTTGACAGTCTCTTGATCTTATATCTTCCCAACACTGAAACACTTGGTCAATGACAATATTTGAATCTGGACCAGAAAATGTCACTTAGTGATGCTCCTTTAAAAATGTTTTTAAAACAATCTCTAGGGCTGGATGTGGTGGCCCATGCCTGTAATCTAATCAACTCAGGAGGCAGGGGCAGGAGGTTTGTGAGTTCAAGGCTAGAGGCACCCTGCATAACTTAGGGAGACTTTGACTCAAAAAAAAAGAAGAAGAAGAAATTTCAATGGGCTGGGAGTATAGCCCAGTGGTAGAGCACTTGCAATGTATGTGTGAGGCCTTGTATTCAGCCCTCAAGTACCACAAAGAAAATTTTCAAAAATCTAGATACAGTCTAATGTTAATATTGAAAAGTCTAAAGCACTTTTAAACAAAATACACAATATAAAATAATCTACATATTACTCTCTACTAACTGTATAATGCAAAAAGGGCTTTTACCTACAAAACTGAGGCATCAAAACAGTGAAAAACACCAGTCTGGGTTAATTTTAAAATCATACCACGTAAGTGACTAATATTCCCTGTTGGATACAGCTCATATGTGCCAAATAATGGATTCCTTCCCAAACTGCTTGTAAATTTGTTTAAGCATGAAAAGGCTGAATTTTCTTTGGCAAGGATCGTAAACACGCAGTTAGCTTTCTGCTAATAAAAGGCACCCACTCGCTAGACTTAGCAAATAGGTTTTGAAGTTAATTTCTAAACAATTTTAAGATTAAATTATAATTAAAAAGGCTTGATAACATCTACTGAGTCAGTTGGGAGAAGGACCTGGCAACCCCCTCCCAAAAATCAATCTGCCATTGGAAACCCTATGAACAGCAGAGAAGCACTGACAATAGTGTTTCCCCTGTTGTACAGAGGGTCGCGATGAGTTGGATACCGACTCGATGGCACCTAACAACAACAACAACTGAGTCAGTATGTAGAAATGAAAGTGAGGCACTTGTTCATAAGGAATTGTTGTTAGGTGCTGTCGAGATGGGTCCGACTCATAGCGACCTTCATACGGTTTTCAATACCTGATTGTTTCTCAGGATTGTTTTGGGAGTGGACGGTCAGTCCTTCTCCCATTTTTTGTGGTGCTGGGGATTGAACCAGGGCCTCAGAGAATGCACTGCAGCTCTCTACCAACTGAGCTAACCCCCAGACCCTGATAATGAGTAAGAATGTACAATTATAAACTGCCAAGTCTCTCTAGCTGAAAAATTGACTTTGATTTTTTTTTTTTTTACATATGTTAAGGGTAGGGAAGTATCATGAAAGATATAAACCTCTGAAGCAGGGGGTGAATGAAGGAAACAGGTTCAACACCAGCTGGTCACTTAATAGAAGTATCTGCAATTTCCATCACATTTACTAGGAGAAGGCACACTAATGTTTGTTAGAGCTGAGAAAATTTGGGATACCATGCACATAGATACTTCAAATTGTCAGAAGAGTTAAATCCCTAGGATTACTTTTTGTTTATTTATTTTTTGATGTTGGGGACCAAACCCAGCACCTTGCGCTTTCTAGGCAAGCACACTACCACTGAACTAAATCCCCAACCCCTACATCTCTTCTTTTTATCTTCATTCAGTCATCACATATTTTTCTGAGCATCTACTAAGTGTACTTAACTAGTGTCTGGGAATAGAATAAACTGAAATGAATCAATTCTACTCTAGTGACACAAATAAAAAATGATGAATAATCATAAATGGAGTGAAAGGAACAATTTTATAAAGAATATTACAAAGGTACTTGAATTGTTGTCAGAGAAGTCTTATCAGAGAAAGTGACAATGGAGCTGGGTTCTGAAGGATGAATAGGAGCTTGTTAGGTGAAAAAGGTTGAATGGTTAAAAAAAAAGACATGTGTATTCCAGTCAAAGAGAACAACATCTACACAACTTTGGGACAGAAGAGAATAATCTAATAGGCTATGATAGAGAGAGATAGAGAATAATACAGGTGAATCTGCAGACAGTGGCATAAAGTAAACAAAAGAGACATTGGGGACCATTTGAGGATTCTGCTCTTCGTCTTAAAATGATGAAAGACAAGTCATAGCTTTAGGCTGGAGAATGATATGATCAGATTTGCATATTGAAAAGACGGCCACACCACCAATGACAGGAGCAGGGAATGATACAAGAGCAGGAAGAAGAAGGGGAGAGATGGCGGCAGCCAAGAGTCAGGGGCTGCGTGCAAATGCAAGACTTAGAATACAAGTCGGCAGAGCTGGGGGATGCCTACCTACGGAGACGAGGAAGAGAAAAAGACATCCAGGGTGATTTGCGCAGCCCGGTGGATGAGGGTGCCGTTGTGTGAAACAGATGACATGAGAGGATGGCCGTGTCTGTGAAAGACGATGGGACTTGGATACGGGATGCTTTTTAGAAGCACAGCTATCCAGTGAGAGTTAGCTAGGGGGATGTGGAGTCCACAGAGAAACGCAAGCCTACAATCGCAAGATAAAGAGAATAAAGACGAGGGGGTGAGTTTGGGGTGAATGTATAGAAATACTTCGGAGAGATACACCAAAGTAAAAGACAAAAAAGTGAGACATGTCCAATGAAGTGAAAATATTTTATAAAATACTAGGGAAATAATAAGTGGTTTATGAATATTTTGTTGTTGTTGTTAATGTTGTTGTTGTTGGGTGCCATTGGGTTGGGTCTGTCTCACAGCAACTATACGCACAATAGAACGAAATGCTCCCCAACACTGTGCCATGCACACGATCTCTTTGTTTAAGCCCAATGTTGCAGCCACTGTGTTTCTTCTCACTTTGAGTCATGCCACATCAGCAAAAGGAGGTCCCAGGGGCTTTACTCCATTCCCATCATTAAGGTCAACTCTCCTTTGAGGAGGCAACTCTTCCCCAGTCATTTCTTGAATACCTTCCAGCCTGGGGGACTCATTTTCCTGTACTCTATTTGACGGTGCTTCTCTGCTATTCATAGGGTTTTCAATGGCTGATTGTTTCAGGAGTGGGCTGCCGGGCCCTTCACCCTAGTCTGTCTTAGTTTGTAAGCTCAGCTGAAACCTCTCCCCCATGGGTGGACCTGCTGGGATCTGAGATACCAGTGGCACAGCTTTCAGCATCACAGCAACATGCAGCCCCCACACCACCACAAGCTGACTGGGAGAGTAGAAGCTGGGGTTTGGGAGGAAACAACATTGAGTCAAACCAAAAGATTAAAACCAAAACTGCTGGTCCCTGGATCCAATTCCTGTCTTCCAGGAAGGAGCAGAGTCATGGCTGGGGAAGCACCACGAAGCCTAAGGGGTGGGAGTGGGAGTGAAGGAGGCAGCTAGAGCTTAAGACGCTTCTCTCTCATTAAGACAGCCATAAGTTACCCTCCAAAGTTCCTGTCAAAACCAACGCACTCACTCCGTGCTGTCTTGGAACTGACACCTGAGTGTATCCGAGGGCAGCAAGCTTTACTATAACAAAATAGTTTAGTAACCTCACGCTAACACAGAAACCATACATGCATTTTAAGAGTTATGAGACTCAAATAGACACTGTCATACATAAACAAACTTATACTCACCTTTTAATGAGAAATGCAAATCACAAATAAGTTATGACTGGAGGAGAATGGCAAAAAAAATTTAAAGAAATAAAGAAGAAAAAAACCAAAGTTGATCTAGACCCATAATTCTTAGGCATGAAGAGCTGTCTCAAGTCTGTCCCCCCCTGCCCCCCATCCTCTATTTTTTTTCTATGTTTTTTTGCCCAAGACACGTATTATTCAATTTCCTTTGGGCTTCAGAAATGTCATTTTCCTGCACTGAAGAATGAGATACTATTGAGGGGGTGGAAAAGTAGATGACATAAGCTATGGAGCAAATTATATAAATTTCTACCAAAAAACTGACAGAACTCAAGAAGAATCACCTTTATATGGAGCTGAAGAGTAAAGAGCATTATCTATAACCCGTGTCTAAGAATACGACTCAAGGCGTGTCTGAGCCTTCAGAGGCTCAGCACTTAAGTGCTTTAGCACTTAGTTTCCGCTTTCAAATATCCTTCAGGGCAAAACTTCTTACTCTTACATTGCTCAGAAGAAAAAGAAACTCACTGGAAAATCCCAGAATATGCCAAAATCTTTATCAATGTTCTCCCCAGAAGAGTAAGCAAAAGAAAGTTCGAGAAAATAAAGGTGGTGTCGATTCATATAATATACAGGCTTTTTAAAATCTTCCCAAATACTAAGGATAATGTTGGGGCCCACTTTCAGATCATGACTATCAAGTTGTGTAAGAAAGAATCAATAATGTATCATTCTAGGACACTTGATTGACTTTTTCTTACAAAAAAAGATTCATTGTGATCAGCATTCAGACTGCTTCAAAGGAAGTTCTAACAATGATATGATGATATAGACATGCAATATAACCAAGGCAATCTTAGATTTATGTTGTTGTTGTTTTGTTGGTAGGTGCCGGCCAAGTCATGTCCAACTCATAGCGACCCTCATAGGGTTTTCAATGGCTGACTATTTCGGGATTGCCTTGGGAGTGGATTGCCAGGTCCTTCTCCCATTTTTGTGGTGCTGGGAATCGAACTCAGGACCTCAGAGACTGCAGAGTAGTGCTCTACCAACTGAGCTAAATCCCAGCCCATTTTGGATTTATATATTATTTCAAATATTTTATTCCAAAAACAAATTCACAATATTTACTTTTTATTGATACCCACCAAAGTAGAATATTCTGCACGTATTGAACAGGGTATTATTACTACATCAAAAATATTTCTTGAACCGGGTAGGGTGGCTCACACCTATAATTGTTACTAGGGACCGTTAGGGCAGGGGGATCACGATTTGGAGGGCAGCCTGGGCTGCATGGTAAGACCCCTGTCTCACAAAAAAAGAAAGAAACAGAAATAATTCTTGGAAATTGTGAATGAAGGAACGACAAAAAGTTCAGCAGGAAAAATGACATCCTATAGGTCTGCTTGCCTGCAACTGCAGCCCTGTGGCTTCCGATCCCGTCAGATCTCGGAAGCTAAGCAGGGTCGGGCCTGGTTAGTACCTGGATGGGAGACCGCCTGGGAACACCAGGTGCTGCAGGCTTGGGAGAAGGACCCAGCAACCCACTCCCAAAAATCAATCCACCATTGGAAACCCTATGCACAGCAGAGAAGCACTGACAGTAGTGTTTCCCCTGTTGTACCGAGGGTCGCTATGAGTCGGATACCCACTCAAAGGCACCTAACAACAACAACATAGGTCTGCTTAGTAGAATCAGATCTAAATTCTCAACAAAGAAGCAGGCGACTCAGAAAATGCTGGCTTTAATTACAAAGTTTATTTGCCAGTACAATTCACAGTTTGTGCATGGTGTAGCTTCACCATACGAACTTCCGTAACAGTTGTTGGGGAGAGGGGCGCAGCTTTCCTTCTAAAAGAGCCTGGCTTTCTAAAATTTTGGTTAGAATTCTCTTAGATTTATAAAAGTACCTTCAGCAAGTTAACTGAATATTTACATTTCTAGCTTAAATTTAAATTTTGGAAAATAAGCATCTATTAGTTTGATTTTTTTTAAAGATCCTAGATTTACTTAAGACCTTAATCTGAAGGCCATTTGTTCAGAGCTGCCCACCCTCTGCCCCTCCCCCTCAGAGGGGACAAGAAATCAGCTTTGCAATTATACTTAGAGGAAATCATTTTCACTCTGCATTTTAAAAATTATCTATTGCAATGTACAGCAGATCTAAGTATGAAAATAAAGGAAAGAGGAGCAATTTATGGGGTGGAGTTATTGACCTTGCTCTTGACTTTTGGAAACATCCAAAGAGGTACAGGATATAAAATTAAACTAAAAAGGATTCTCAGCCTTTTCTTTCTTTAAAAAAAATAACTCTCAAGGTTCACGTTGTGCTATACCAGCGCTTTCTCCAATGCCAGAGACGAATTCTGCCTGCAGTCTGCATTTTTCCATGTGCAAAATCACAGCGATCCCAGGTTCAGGTTCCCCCTTTGGAACAAATCAGAATTCCCAAGGGACCTGTGGAGGGCTGGGACTGTGCTCTCCTCTAACCAGACATCGCCTCCTCTCATTTGGCAAAAGTGGCTCAAGGGGATAAAATGATGTCATAGGCCTCTCATACATCAAAAAGCAAACAGAAGTTGGCAGCATGTTAGTGTTTACTAGCAAATACTTCGTGACCCATTGGTTTGCTGTTTTCTTTTTGTCAGAATGAATTCATGGCCACTATTTTTTTTTTTTCTATTCTTTTTTTTTTTTTAATTTGTGGTACTGGGGTTGAACCCAGGGCCTCGCGCTTACATGCTCTGCAAGTGCTGCACCACTGAGCTGCACCCCCAGCCCTTTTCTTTTACTTTTTGAGACAGGGTCTCGCTAAGTTATGCAGACAGCCTCTGGTCTCGAACTTGCCATCCTTCTGCCTCTGCCTCCCAGGCTGCTGGGATGACAGGCGTGCGCCCCCGCGCCTGGCACATCCACTATTTTCAATCAGCTCTAGGGATACCCATTTTTAACGGTTTTGTCAGATCACTTATAAAAATTTCCTTTCCCTCCCTTAAAAGTGTATGTTGTTATTAGGTGGCCTTGAGCTGGGTTCAACTCACAGTGACCCTACGTACAATAGAACGAAACACTCCCCAACACTGTGCCAGGCACATGATCTTATTCTTTATTGTTTAAAAATGTATAGGTGTTAATAAATGGTAAATTCCAAATACTGCCAGAAAAAAAAGGGGCAGGGGAGCCTGTTGGGGGCAGCCCATGTCACCGGCCTGGTAATAATTACCACTGGTACCTGAGTCAGAGAAACACTCTGAGGGGCCATCTCTGTGCTGCTCTCTGCAGTGCCTTCAACGCTAGGGTTTCTCCATGCTGCGGCCATGGCCTCTATTCCTCCTGGGGGTGCCATCCCTTCAGCCACCTTACACACTGTTTCCAGCAGGGACACCTAGGGTCAGAGCCTGCAGAGGGGCGCCTAGGGGCCCGGGCGGGGAAGGAGAAACCACACGTTAGCGAGAAGAGGTTCTGCTTCTTCGTAAGATAAGGCACTGGCAGAAAATTTCTTAGGTAAAAGGCTGCGTGAGAATTCCTTGCCATTTACAAAAGAAGAAACGCCGTCATCCAAGCACTCGCGTCTAGGCTCAGTTAGATAGACCCTGAAAGCTGAGGGACTGGTCCCTCACGGCGACATGGTCGCCACCAACGACCGGGACTCATTCTGCAGGCCTCGTGGCACGTGGGGAGCGAGGGGCGAAAGCGGTCTGGGCATAAGGAGGCATCAGACCCTCCTTGAACTGCCACTTGGAAGGAAGGGGACCGTCTGTCCGTCCCCCCACCCTCGGCTGGATGGCGCTGGCTCAGGCTTCCGAGTGCCCTATGGAAGGTGACCGTGATGGGTGTTAGCGATTTGCTGTTCCGTTTGAGCTCATGCACAAGGTTTAAAACGCTACCGGCGACAGCCAGACGGGGCACCCGGGAGGGCTACTTAAGGTTCTCGATGACAGCGATGTCCTCGCCCGCGCAGGGCGGCGTGAGCCCGTTCAGGTAGATGCTGTCCGTCTTCAGCAAGGGGGGCAGGACGTCCCTGTCGCTGGTCAGGTGGTTCACGGACAGGGTCCTCCGGCAGGGCGTCAGCTCCTGGGGGTGGCTGCCGGCCAGCTCGGCCGAGAGCTTCCGCTTGATGGACGTGGCCCGTTGGAACTTGTCGTAGATCTCCACGCTCAGCCGCCTCCGGGTCTCCTTGAACTCGGCCGTGACGTTGGCCGTCCACTCGGCCGCGTGCGCTCTGAACTCGCCCACCTGGAGCACAGAAGCCAAGGAGACACAAGGACAGAGGGTCAGGGTGGCCAGCATCCTGTGTCCGTTACCTGCTACTCACTTCATCTGGGGACCTCGCAGAGACACAGGGGGCGGGCGTTTGTGCCACTGGCAGAGTGACAGCTAACGGAATTAGGCAAGTTAGAGCATGAGTCTGTTCTACACAGCTATGGCTCAAAGAGTTCATCGCAAACTTAAACTCTAGAAACCAGATCACGTTTCAGAGGCACTGGTTGTACTCGATCTTTGCACACGGATCCTGCCACAGAAACTTCAGACGCTGCGTATAGAGTATCTCGATCGTTTTCATCTGTGGACAACTTGGAGAATTTGGCCGCAGGAAAGGCAGCAAGACATCACAGAAGCAGCAAAACAAAGCAAAAGGCTGGAACGTGAACCCAGGACCCAGTGAGCAGTGACATCCGGCTGCCGTTTGCTCAGGATATCAACTTGGGTTTTAGAGCTCAGGAGCTGTGTGTACAAGAACTCCGCATCCAACCTCACCTGGGCCATTGAGGAGTTTTCCATTTCCCAAACAAAGGATTTTGTTTCTGCTTTAGGGAAAGCAAAGGCATTAGACCGGGCAGGTCTAGTGCGGAAGCTCACTTGCTGAGCCACGAAGGCCCAGGCAGTTTGGAAATGAACGCCCTGTGGAATCAGCGAAGCGGCTCAACCTGTCCGACCCCGCCATCTCCTCAGCTGGAGGGCAGGTGACCCCGCACCTCGCACCTAATGGACTCCACAAATGGCAAGATCGTGTGCAATTCTATTTTGAGGGTGAAAGAAGAGAGAGCTGCCAAGTCTCAAGCAAGCGCATACGGAAGAGCCTAGCGAAGTGACCCCAAGCCACTTGGGGGTCTTGGGAAAGAGTGTCTATACTTTTGTGTCCTGGAATAGAAAAAGGACCGATCCCCCGAGGGGCTTCATAATGCCTTTCTCTTTTATTAGTATTTTAATTGCACATAGTTACAGGGTACAGAGTGATAATTCAGTTCTTGTAAACCACCAGCTCCATCTCTTTAGACACTGCACAAAACCTTTCTAACTGGCACATACCGGTAATTGTGGACATTTACGGAGTAAACGGTGATGGATTGTTCTAGATTGCATACAGCACAGTGGGATTTGTCATGGGATTTTCAGAGCTGCATCCTGTATTTTGTACTTGTTCTATCCCTCTTTACCCTGCTAGGTGTCCCCCTGCCCCTCGCACCTTCTTCATCGCCCTCCCCCTCCTGCTGGTCTCCTCCTTCCAATCTTAGATATGTACATTTGTTTTTATATATAGGTGAATAATTTTACATATATATATTTTTTCCTTTAAGGTAGATCTAGTTCCCACATATGAGTGAGAATGTGTAATATTTCTCTATGTGAATCTGGGTTATTTCACTTAAAACGATGACCTCCAGTTCTATCCATTTTGCTGCAAATGACATAATCTCATTCTTCTTTACTGCCGAATAATATTCCACTCTGTACATATACCACGTCCTTCTCCCATTTTGCAGTGCTGGGAATCGAACTCAGGACCTGAGAGATTGCAGAGCAGCGCTCTACCAACTGAGCTAAATCCCAGCCCTGAAGCAGTCAGCCATTGAAAACCCTATGAGGGTCGCTATGAGTCAGACTCTACTCGACGGCACCTAACAACAACAGTACATATACCACGTTTTAATTCAATCACCTGTTGATGGACATCTGCGCTGATTCCATCCCCTCGAGATTGTGAAGAGGGCTGCAATAAGCCTGGCAGTGCAGAGGCCCCTGTACCGTGGTGACTTATCTTCCTTTGGGTGTACCCCAAGAAGCGGCACTCCTGACCCCGTTCTACTTTCAGTTTTCTGAGGAACCTCCGTGTTGATTTCCAAAATGGCTGAGCTACTTTACCGTCCCACTAGCAGTGTAACAGGGCTCCTCTTTCTCCGCATCCTCGCTATTTGTTGTTGTTTGGTTTGTTGATGTTAGCCGTTCTAACTGGGCTGCGACAGAGTGTCAACGTGTCTTTCATATGAATTTCCCTGATGGCTGTGGATATTGAGCATTGTTTCCATTTTTACTGGCCATGTGTATTTCTTCTTTTGAGCACTGCCTGTTGAGCGCTATTGCCCACTGATTTACACAGTTCCCTTAACTTGCCAGGATTCAGTCATCACAAATATCTTCCGGAATAATCTCCAAACGTGGATCTGCTCCTCCACTTTCCCCGGCACCCCTGCTCCCGGTTTGGGGAGACCCTGTGCTTACTTGACATGGGTTCTCTCGTGCCTAGCAAGCAAACAACGGCAGCTCTGTTGAGTTTTGTTTTTAAACTTTGATGTGGAAAATAAAACCAATCGTTTCTAAATTTTTATTTTTATCTAAATAATAAAAGGGAGTTGTTGTTGTTGTTGTTAGGTGCCGTCGAGTTGGTATCCGACTCATAGCGACCCTCTGTACCACAGGGGAAACACTATTGTCAGTGCTTCTCTGCTGTGCATAGGGTTTTCAATGGCAGATTGATTTTTGGGAGGGGGTTGCCAGGTCCTTCCCCCAAGCCTGCAGCTTCTGGTGTTCCCAGGTGGTCTCCCATCCAGGTACTAACCAGGCCCGACCCGCTTAGCTTCCGAGATCTGACGGGATCGGATGCCACAGGGCTATGGCTGCAGGCAAAAGGGAGTAGACACGTACATATATAAGAATGTGATGAGTATATATACTTGGATGGCCACAGGGGTGTGTGTGTGTGTGTGTGTGTGTGTGCGCACAGAAAAACCAAATGGGAACTTCAGGTATCCTTGGAGAACGGCACGTGCCCTATCAACTCTTATCACCCAGCTATCATCACACATACACATACCTTTGATGATCCACTTTACATTTTAGAAGGTCATTTGGAGACAAGCACAGTGGCACACGTCTGTAATTCCAGTGACTCAGGAAGCTGAGGCAGGAGGATCCTGAGTTCAAGGCCAGAGGCAGCCTGTGTAACTTACTAAGACTCTGCCTCAAGATAAAAAAGTTAAAAAGGTGGGGGGGGGGGGCGCTGGAGGTGAAGGTCAGTATAGAGCACGTGCCTAGCATGTGTTAGGCCCTGGGGTCCACCTCCCAGGACCAAGAGAAAAAAAAAAAAAAAGAAATTTTAAAAAGGTTTTCATTTCCTATTTGCATTGTCCTAATGAGAAAACGAGAAATAAGCCTCCAGCCATACCACTGTGGTGTCCGATCCTGTCAGATCTCGGAAGCTAAGCAGGGTCAGGCCTGGTTAGTCCTTGGATGGGAGACTGCCTGGGAAAGCCAGGTACTGTAGGCTTGGGAGAAGGACCTGGCAACCCCCTCCCAAAAATCAATCTGCCATTGAAAACCCTATGAACAGCAGAGAAGCACTGACGATAGTGTTTCACTTGTTGTACACAGGGTCACTATGAGTTGGATACCGACTCGACAGCACCTAACAATAACAACATTAGAAATAACACTTCAGTGAATCTTCTTGTACCTATATGTTTGCTAATGTATACTAATTATTACCGTAACTGAAAATTATAATTGGAAACACGGGGTCAAAAGACAGAAATATTTTCCAATTTTGCAGACACCGAGATTTCTGTCCGATTTCACTGGATTTCACTGATTTCTAGCAGAGCTTGCTAGAGGTAAGACCTGTAGGTGTGACTCCCATGCCTACCACACATGCACTGTGTCTGCGTTTTAACTGCGTGACTCTGGCCTCAGTGTCTCCTGTGGAACGAGAGGAACCACAGAGTCCTCCCCAGACAGTTGCTAGAACAATCAAACAAGTTAGTATTTGTAAAAAAGCAACGTCAAGCGCGTAGAATGCACTATACATACACACGGGATTTTACGCGATCCCATGACACAGATCTGGGTAAACAGGTGAGTCTATTATTATTATTATTATTATCATTATTATTATTAGTGCTTGTTGAGTCTTATTTTCAGAGTCAGAATTTCAGGCAGCCCCAGTGCTGGCTTTCTGCATATTCAGGTATAAATCCGGCCTTTTCATAAGAAAAACAAAAGGCGCCTGATCTTTGGCACCTGCCCGGAAAGTTAAATACTGCAGTCACCTCTTCACTGCGGCTTGAAACCGAAATCACCACCACGGCAAATTGGACAAACAATGAAAACGCTCCTTGGCCTTCACCTGATTTTCGCAAGAAGCAAATCTCACAGAGCCACCGCGATCCCCAGGCCCCAACGTGACACCCGCAGAGCTCTGTGGCACCAGGCGCTGCTTTGAGTCAGCGACTCCTACTGATGAGGAAGAGCGGAGCGAGAGAAAGCCCAGGCTTGTCCGAATCCACACGCACCTCTCATTTCGCGTCTTTAATTGCACCTAATTGCTGGTAGAGGCAGGTATTTGTGCACACTTTGGGGAATGTTTTTCTTTTTCTTTTTTTCTCTCTAATGTCTATAGAATTCCCAGGGGTGGAAAAATAATCTCTGGAGGTCATAAGAGCTGCAGCCAGAATAGTCAGAAAGGGGGCAGAGCAACGAGAGGATGTTCCAGCTCTATAACCTCATCCTGTGCATCCACAGGCACCCGCACAACCTCTCTGAGCGTCAGGTTCATTAGTAGAAAATGTTACGGTGGCCACTATAGAGGCTCCCGATCCTTCCACGCAGCCTGTGATGCTAAGTATATCCCATTCTCGTAAGGAAGAATCTCGCGTCTGCTCTACAGATCCGTTAACTCAGATTTCCTTCCTTTCCCTTCTTCCCAGCCCCTGAGTATTTTCCTCTTTCCCAGTGTGCATAACAGTTCCTGTGGGGCTGTGGCAGCACCTGGGCTTCCCCATCTTTGCTGCTGCTGTTAGGTATCATGCGGTCAGGTCTGACTTACAGCAACCCTGTGTCCAACAGAGAGAGACATTACCCAGCACTCACCTCCTGACACTGGTCCATTCGCTAAGGTCCTCTGGCTCATGGCGTATTTCCAAACCACACCAAGGAGGCCCTAGTGGTGGTGGTGGTGGTTGTTAGGTGCCATTGAGTCATGTCCAACTCATAGCCACCCTCATAGGGTTTTCAATGGCTGATTGTTTGGGGATTGCCTCAGGAATGGATTATCACGTCCTTCTCCCATTCTTGAGGTGCTGAGAATCGAACCTGGGACCCCAGAGACTGCAGAGTGGTGCTCTACCAACTGAGCTAAGCCCGAGCCCCCAGCATAATGATTTTCTCTGGATTTCAGGGAGGTTTATGTAATATTCAAAAAGGCTCCTTACCCTAAACTACTACTTTTTATTTAGCAATTCATGAGCTGCTTAATACTATACACATCAGCACAATGTGTAAAGATTAAGTTTATTATTGTTGTTAAGTTGGTATCCGACTCATAGTGGCCCTACGTACAACAGACGAAACACTACTGTCAGTGCTTCTCTGCTGTTCATAGGGTTTTCAGTAGCAGATTGATTTTGGGGAGTGGGTTGCCAGGTCCTTCTCCCAAGCCTGAAGCACCTGGTGTTCCCATCCAAGTATTAACCAGGCCCGACCCTGCTTAGTTCCCAGATCTGACGAAATCAGAGGCCACAGTGCCACAGCTGCAGGCAGTGGCAGGTTAGGTCAACTCAGATGGCTGTGGCGGTGCACGCACGGCGTGGAGGTTAGGTGTAGAGCAGGGCATTTGTATCAGTTTTGGTCCTGGTCCAGGAGAAGTCGTGATGCACGGGCCAGGGAGCGAGGAGGAAGACAGAGACAGGAATGGCTGCAAAGCTTTCGCGTGAGCTCCCAGATCGACCTTGGGTGGTATTTACTGGGACCTCTGAATAAGACCTCAGGGGACGGATACAGGGTCCCCTGTGGGCGACGCCGAGTTTGAGATGCCAGGTATGTGGTGGATCTGCACAGGGTTTCCTTGGACAGTGGCCCCACTGCCATCTCTGCAGAACTCCAGCTCCACGTGAGCGACTCCCTGGGCTCAACAGCCACCACACTCCACCCCCAGGATTCTGACACTGGGCCATTGGCCGTAGGCCAACACTCACCTGCACGCTGAGATCCTAGGCCTAACTCTGACCCGGGAGAAGGACCTGGCGGCCACTCCCCAAACAATCCCCAAAACAGCCAGCCACCGAAAACCCTATGAGGGTCGCTGTGAGTCAGACCCTGACTCGACAGCACCTAACAACAACAATCTCTGACAACCACTCCGTTCTCTCCAGCTGTGTTGCTCCCTGACCACAGTGGGTCCTACAGACCCTTGGTCCCCCAGAGCCTTGGTGATGGGGTTCCCTATCTGACCCCTCCATTCACTGTTCTATTCATCTCCTAAAGCAACAACCCTACAGTCCCCCAGGGCTCCAGGAATTTCTTCTTTACCCAAACACTCCTGGTGTACACAGCTGAGCTACAGCACTGTGTCATGGCTACTGGTCTACGTCAGGCTCCCTGGGAGACCCTGGTCACTGTGGATTGAGATTCTGTATAATCCATCTTTTAATCTCAAGTACCAATCTCAATGCCTAAAAAAGTGGCAGCCCAAAAAAGCAGTTACGAAAGCTGCATTATGCAGATAAGTTAACTGCTTTTTCTTTAGGCTAGTTACTCTACATCTATAATAGTATATAAGCTGAACATGTTGCTGTTGTTAGGTACCATTGCCCTGGGTTTGACTCACAGTAACCCGATATACAACAGAACAAGACACTCTCTAACACTCTGCCATGCCTGGCACTATGTCAGTGCTTCTCTGCTGTTCATAAGGTTTTCAATGGCTCATTGTTTAGGGAATGGACTGCTGGGTCCTCCTCCCATTTTTGTGGTATTGGGGGCTGAATCCAAGGCCTGAAAGTGCTCAGGGCAGCACTCTACCAACTGAGCTAACCTCAACCCCAAATGGAACATATCAACGTTCAAAAATCCAGCTCAACAGATAAAGTGGAATTATTTTAAAATTTAAAACCATTAAATATACTTTAGAGTCATTAAATATAACCCTACTGGAAATTCTAAGTAGTGCCAGATATGAACTTGTTTTTGTCTATGAAAAGTCACAGGGAAAAATGATTTCTGCTTTCCTGGCTGAGCCCGTTTCTGATCAAGTGCATTACCAGAATAGTATCAGTATAAATAATAGATGAGCAGCTGGGAGTGGAAGAGTGTGAAGAGGGCGACAAGGAGGGAATGATAAAGAGGTGAGAAAGAACGAGCCTCATTTCATTCCTCTTTTTTGCTGTTGTTTTCGGAGGTTAACGTAGTCATCTCTGAATACAGGCGCCATTGGTTTAAAAATATCTTTACCATGCTTAAACTTTGCATACTGGAATGCCGAGGAAAATATGCATGAGATCCAAGCAGATCCTGAAAAAAAATTATTTTTCCAACTCCGTTTTTCCAAAGAAGGAATTGTTTCCAGAAATTTCTCCTAAAAGTAAACTCTCCCATGTACGAGTGCATGGGTGTAGACGGCTGACATTTGAGAAACCCTTTTTCATGAGGGATGACCCGCTCGTGGGCGCTCACTCTGACACACCAGAAGAAATCCAGAGGTCAGAATAGAAATACAAAGCCTGAGCGTACAAGAATGGCTTCAGATCGGGGAAAAGTATGAGATGCGGATCTACATATTTATTTCAGTGCCTTTGTGGTTTGTCTGACGTGTCTTCTCTAACTCCTTGACAAGTGGTTAATTAAAGGCAATAACTCCACGTGTCTGTCAGCTAGTCATGCTGTGGGGGCTTACGTGTTGCTGTGATGCTGAAAGCTATGCCACTGGTATCTCAGATACCAGCAGGGCCACCTGTGGCGGTCAGGTTTCAGTTGAGCTTCCAGACTAAGACAGACTAGGGAGAAGGACCCAGCAGCCCACTCGCAAAACAATTAGCCACAGAAAACCCTATGCATAGCAGAGAAGAACATTCCAATAGAGTGCCAGAAAATGAGGCCCCGAGGATGGAAGGTGTTTAAGACTAGAGAAGAGTTGCCTCCTCAAAGTAGAGCCAACCTTAATAATGGGAATGGAGTAAAGCCCTAGGGACCCCCTTTTGCTGATGTGACATGACTTAAAATGAGAAGAAACACAGTGGCTGCAACCATGGGCTCAAACATAAAAAGATCACGCGCGTGGCATGGTGTTGAGTGGTGCCTCTTTCTGTTGTACGTTAGGGCAGCTGTGACCCAGATCTGACTCGACAGCACCTAACAACACAGACAATTCTTCTCTAGGAGGAGAAACACAAGCTGCATTATTAGCAAAGGAGGAGCAGTGTTGTTCAAAACAGGTTCCTGCCAGAGGGCTCTGATCGCAATCAGTTCATAAGCCGCGCCACCACGGCTAGCAGAGCTTTGGGCTTGGCCATTCTGCTGGGAGATATGCTCTTAAGTGTAAAATACACTAGTTTTTTTTTTTTTTTAACTTCTTATAAAAAATGCAAACAATCTCACTTGTTATTTTTACATTATTCAATAGTTACCCATCAAGTGATAATAGTTTGGGTACACTATGTTAAATAAGCCTGCAGCTGTAGCCCTGTGGCATCCGATCCCATCAGATCTCAGAAGCTAAGCAGGGTCGGGCCTGGTTAGTCCTTGGATGGGAGACCGCCTGGGAACACCAGGTTCTGTAGGCTTGGGAAAAGGACCCGGCAACCCACTCCCAAAAATCAACCCACCATTGAAAACCCTATGAATAGCAGAGAAGCACTGACCATAGTGTTTCACCTGTTGTATGCAGGGTCGCTAAGAGTTGGATACTGACTCGACGGCACCTAACAATGTTAAATAAAAGATAATATTAGCCAGATGCTATGGTGCACACTTATAATCCCAGCAACTCAGGAGACTGAGGCAGGAGGATCACAAGTTTGAGGCCAGAGGCTGCCTGAACCACTAGCACAACACTGTCTCAAAAATAAAAGAGAAGAAAAGGCGCTGGGGTGTGGCTCAGTGGCAGTGCGTCTGTCTAACATGTGCAAGGCCCTGGGTTCAACCCTCTGCAGGACTGAAAGAGCAAAAAAGATAATATTAAAATTAATTTCATCCTTTTTAATACTTTTCAATGAGGCAATTCAAAAATTTTAAATGTATATGTGGTTTGCATTTATGGACTGCATTACATTTCTAATGGAAATAGATATACCACATATTCCATATTTACTATATTTGTTGTTGTTGATAGGTGCCAACGAGTTGGTTCTGATTCATATCACTACATAAAACAGAAAGAGACTCCCCAACATTGTTCCATGCCTGGCACTATGTCAGTGCTTCTCTGCTGTTCACAGGGTTTTCAATGGCTGATTGCTTTTTGGGAGTGGGCTTCCACCGAGTCCGTCTCCCAAGCCTACAGCACCTGGTGTTCCCAGGAGGTCTCCCATCCAAGGACTAACAAAGCTCGACTCTGCTTAGCTTCTGAGATCTGAGATCTGACAGGATGGCCAGGATGGTAAGACTGTAGATACTGTATTCCGTACTGTATGTTATGTATTATTATACACAATAAATATTATACACAATAAAACTACATATAACATACAGTGATACTGTATATTATTTTATATAACATACATATAATCTATTATGTTGTTAGGTGCCGTCAAGTCAGTATCCGACTCATAGCGACCCTCATAGGGTTTTCAATGGCTGACTGTTTTGGGATGGCCTTGGGAGTGGATTGCCAGGTCCTTCTCCATAATCTATTATACAGATTACTATATAAAAGAAACATGTATTGACATTATTTGTGGGTTATTTTCTGAAGCACTGGTCCAGAGCACTCTTTCATCCCTATCTTTGGACTACAATGAATCATGCTTTTTCTTATTTATTTCTTATTTATTTGTTTGTTTTTGCAGTGCTGGGGAGTTGAACCCAGGGCCTTTCATGTACTTTGCAAGTGTTCTACTGGACTGCACCCCAGCCCTTTTCTTGAGATGGGGTCTTGCTAGGTTGTGCAGGCGGGCTCTGGCCTCCACCTCGAGATTCTCCTGCCTCAGCCTCCAGAGCAGCTGGGATTCCAGACATGCACCTCTAATCCCACTTATGCTTTCATCTTTGCCTAAGGGCACAGAAAAACCCCCAGGAAGGACAAGGAATCACAGAAAAGGTAAAGAGGCTGTGGATTTTCGGAAAGTACCGCAAACTCAGAAACATCCCTCACCTGTCTTGGCGAGGAAAGGCGCAGAGCGGGTCTAATAATGCAGCGTCCCGGCGCTATGTGAACCCCACAGCTGCCTTTCCCAGGCCAAATATTGTTGTTGTTGTTGTTAGGTGCCATCGAGTCGTGTCCGACTCATAGCGACCCTCATGGGGTTTTCAGTGGCTGACTGTTTCGGGATTGCCTTGGGAGTGCATTGCCACATCCTTCTCCCATTTTGGGGGTGCTGAGAATCGAACTCAGGACCTCAGAGACTGCAGAGCGGCGCTCTACCAACTGAGCTAAATCCCAGCCCATAGCACTGGCAAATTAGCCCTGCAGAGGCGCTGCCTCGGGAACGTGCCACACTGGCTCCCCAAGCTGCTGGTGAACCCGGCTCGACTGTATGAGGCTGCCAAGAAGCAGAAAGGAAAGACGGAAAGGAAGAGAGGAGGGAGAGGCAAACTTAGTGGCAACGTCCTGGATGGGACGGGAGGTGGGGTGGCCTCACACTCAGCAAGGCTGAGACGCTACAACCCTGCGCCTGGCTCCCGGGTCAGAACTGAGGGGCAGCGGCACCTTGGAATAGCAGCCTGAGACCAGGAAGCTCCCCCCGGGAATGGAAAGTCAAAAAGCTGCAGTGCACTGCGTCTTTTCAAGGACGGCTTCTCCACCGCTTCTGGGAGGCAGCGAGCTTGGCGCACCCAGGCCACCCCTGTCCTGTGCCATCAGCTGTCCAGTCAGCCACTCACACTCCAGGGAAAGGAAAAGTCTCCACCAGGCCGAAGGATGAGAAGACGTCTGTTCCCTCTCACTGCCCATCGCCCTATGTGGCGTGCTCACAGCCACATGAGGCCCTCACCGTATCACTTTGTGCCTTAGAAAACTCAGTTGGACCTGATTCTGTTTGTACCAGAGGGCTGAGGTTTAGCTCAGGTGGTAGAGCACTGCTCTGCACTCTCTGAGGCCCTGGGTTCGATCCCCAGCACTGCAAAAATGGGAGAAGGACCCAGCAGCTCACTCCTGAACAATCAGCAGTGTAAAACCCTAGGAACAGCAGGGAAGCACTGACATAGTGCTAGGCATGGCACAGTGTCAGAGAGTGTTTCCTTCTGTTTTACATTGGGTTGCTATGACTCAGACTCAACTCGGCAGCACCTAACAACATATAGCTGAGAGCTGTGCTATGACAGTTTCTGTTACACCTCGTTCTTGCTCTTTCCTGAAGCATGGGCTACACTGGGTACTAACGCAGCAAGGATTATTCAGGAACGTGAGAAGAAAGGACAAATGCAAATGCCTCTCCAAAACTTGGCCAATATTACTGTTACCTATTTGATCTTGAAGAAAATAAACCCAGCTTTGTCACCTCTCCCCTTAAGCCAGTGCTTAGAGTGGATGGAACTGACGGACCTTTTGCTTGTGTCTGCTTTTAAGATTGGGGCTGGGATTTAGCTCAGTTGGTA
Source organism: Pedetes capensis (assembly GCA_007922755.1). Taxonomy (NCBI): domain Eukaryota; kingdom Metazoa; phylum Chordata; class Mammalia; order Rodentia; family Pedetidae; genus Pedetes; species Pedetes capensis. Next base: position 38,481 of record VMDO01004116.1, read on the forward strand.
GAGTGCTGCACTGCGAGTTCAATTCCCAGCACTGCAAAAATGGGAGAATGACGTGGCAATCCACTCCCAAGGCAATCCCAAAAACAGTCAGCCATTGAAAACCCTATGAGGGTTGCTATGAGTCGGAGATTGACTCGACGGCACCTAACAACAACAACAGAGTGGATGGAATTGATGGACCTTTTGCTTATGTCTGTTTTTAAGATTGGCAGGGCATATAATAAAACCATGGGAGGCTTGAACTATTGCCAAGAAGGTCTGCCTCCACTGGCCTCTTTACCTTGCTCCCCTTTGGATGTTTACGTAGTTTGCATAATGGAAGGGGAAGCCCTCCAGAGGAAGAGAAAAGAAGACGGAATTAACAAATTTACTTTTCTATAGGCTAAAAGGGGCTGGTATTTAGCTCAGTTGGTAGAGCGCTGAGCTGCAGTCTCTGAGGTCCTGAGTTCAATTCCCAGCACTGCAAAAATGGGAGAAGGACCTGGCAATCCACTCCCAAGGCAATCCCGAAACAGTCCACCATTGAAAACCCTATGAGGGTCGCTATGAGTCGGATACTGACTCGACGGCATACAACAACAACAACAAATAGGCTAAAAATCGCTTCTAACTACCAGTTTCTCAAGTAGGGGAGAATCCCTCTGTGCGTGATTGCTGCGTGAGATACACTGCCTGGGAGCTTTAGAAAACACACAAGTATAGTGCTATTCATGGATGCCACACGTGGGCAGACGGAGCGTGTTTGCAATAATGAACAGAGTCACAGGGCAAGGATACAGAGATAGAAACCTAAAGCTCTCTCTGGTCTCCAATTACAGGGAACACAGAGACTCGCCAACGGACAAAAGGAAGAAGCGATTAACACTAGCGTATTTATCAAATAGAAAACTCGAGCTCCGACAGTGTCTAAGAACTTTTGAGACAACACTTCCAAATTACATGCTCTCAACTCCTTGAATCTACACCTGTCACCGCAGAACCTACGGTCCGCTGGCCAGGTAAGGAATCTAGAAGCAATCTCAAATTTATATTCCTACTCCCTCCTGTGGAAGGAAGCACTGATTTACAAGATCCAGCTTTAGCAAACTAATACTAGCCATCACTCCTAATCATTTTACAGCTTAAGACACTGGTGAACTTTGTTTGTAAGGTTTCCATCTGCTTACTTAAAGCCAGGAGAGTGCTCTAACTTGGCAATTTCTTAGTAGGGCTCCTTCACAAAACCAGTAACTAAGGCGTGTCCATCACACTTTCTCCAGGCAGAAAGAGCTGCGTAAGTTTGTGAGCTTCTCCCCTGTTAACCTGCCTATCTCGGATTTAAAACTATAAAAACTATATGGTGCATTTCTGTGTTGATAGCCTGTAAGCTGGAATCTCAAAGGCAGCAACACTTTTATTCCAGCACTATACAATCATCCCCAAACATCTCCCACTTGAACTATAAAAACCATACAGTCTTTATTTTACACACACTGTCCGAGTTCAGTTCCCAGCACTGCAAAAATGGGAGAAGGACGTGGCAATCCACTCCTGAGGCAATCCCGAAACAATCAGCCACTGAAAACCCTATGAGGGTTGCTATGAGTCAGAATTGACTCAGTGGCACCTAACAAGAAGAAGCCTAATATCCACAATAGCATCTAAGTATCAGCAATAGTACCCATGCCTGGGCATAGCAGCCTATGGCTGAAATCCCAGCGCTTGGGAGACTTAAGCAGGAGGATTGCGAGTTTGATGCCAGTCTGGGCTATAGAGTGAGAATTCAAGCAAAAAAGGAAAAAAGAGGGAGCGGGAAGGAAGGAAGGAAGGGAAGAAGGAAGAAGTGACAGAGGGAGGGAGGGAGAGGGAAGGGGAAAGGAAGGCCGGGAAAGGAAAGGCAAGGAAGAGACGAGAAGGGAAGGGAAGGGAAAGGAAGAGAAGAGAGAGCCAGGCACAGTGGCACATGCCTGGAATCCCAGCAACTCGGGAGGCAGAGGCAGGAGGATCACAGGTTCGAGGCCAGAGGCAGCCTGCACTACTTAGCAAGACCCTGACTCGAAATAAAAAAATTTAAAAGTGCACTGGGGTTGAAGCTCAGTGGTAGAGCCCTTGCCCAAAAAAAGAAACAGTAAAGAAAAAAATAAAGAGAAAAGAAAAGGCATGGTAACAGTACCCCAAAGACCCTTCAGTACATAAAACTGTGGAGGCCGGGAGAGGTGCGGCCCAGCTCCTTCCGTGTGGATGCCGCCCATTCTGAGATCCTCAGGGGATCAAAGCTGCCAGACACACCTTCTCCAACACAAAGGGCTCCTAATAAGTTCCCCTGGGACCTGTGCTATTTGAATTTAGTGATTTGAAAGCCAGCGTTTGTGAGCCAAGTTTTCTAATTAAAATCACAGAAAGATTGTCCAGCATTACCCATTAAGATGACTGCATTCCCTAATTATAGATCTTAGAAAAGGTCCTAACTTCTCTTTGGAAAACCCGAGTCGCTGGGATCACACATGTGCACCACTGCACCTGGCTGAAACTGTGATTCTTAAGGCAAAACAATAAATAAGCAAATAAAAGTAAAACTAAAAATTCAATGGCAGCAGACAGTCTATCCTTTTGTATCTGGATGCTCTGGCAGTTTGCAGTGGTTTGATGAGACCCGATTTCAGTTTAGGATTTCTTCTCATAGAAAGTTCACAGATAAAACACATTCGGCCTCCCTGGAACCAAGCCTGAATCAGTCCACGGAAACAGAAGCAGATGCAAGAAGGCTCAGAGGAGAAGCTGTCCTTTTCTATGAATGGGAAATCTGGTCTGTGTGCAATTTAAAGCCCGTCTATTGTTTCCTTATCTGCAGCCATAGCACTGTGGTGTCAGATCTCCGAAGTTAAGCGTCGGCCTGGTTAGTCCTTGGATGGGAGACCACCTGGGAACACCTGTAGGCTTGGGAGAAGGACCTGGCAACCCACTCCCCCAAAAAATCAGCCATTGAGAACACTACAAATAGCAGAGAAATACTGACAATAGTGTTTCATCTGCTATACATTGGGTGGCTATGAGTTGGACACTGACCCAAAGGCCCCTAACGACGGCAACAACATCGTTTCCTTAAGAAGCAAGTTCTGTTTTACTTCGCCTTAAGAAGCAAGTTCTGTTTTACTTCGCCTCTCACCGTGACGCTTGTTTTAATAAAACCAGTAGAAACGTAAATGAGATAAAGATAATATACCTAAGCTTGTTAGAGCTTTGGAAACTAATACAAAACTCAAATATGAATTTGGCACATGAAGTTTAAATATCCCAAGTTCTGATTACTATTTTAACTATTTCCTTGAGTGAAACAATGATTATGGGGTATAATTAAAGCAGTCAGGAGAATGGAGGTTATTATATAGAACAAATGCCCCTTAATCTTAGCAGCTTATGGGAACAAAGGTTATTTTCTCGAGGTTGCTAAGTGTCCACAACAAATCTGCGAGGGCTCTGCTTCCAGTAGCTACCCAGGGTCCTGCAGTGATCCAGCATCTCCTCTCCCTAAGACATCGGGGCCAAAGGCAAGTAAGAGCTTCAGAGCGCACAGGAGCAATTAAACGTCCCGTTTGCTCACAGCGATTCTGCCCACAAGGCCTCGGCCAGATCCATTCACTCGACTCACCCACCCCAAAGGGAAGAAGAGATGGCGCAGCCCTGATCTCCAAGGGGAGAGAAATGAAAATATCTCAGCAGTGGTACTGACGCTTATCAACGCTTTGACCAGAGAAAGGACAGGCGTTCTGCCCTGTTCTGACACACGAGGCTGTGTGCACGCTTGCTCACGCACGTGGGCGTGTGCAGCTGTGTGCATGCGAGTGTGCACCCACCCCACCCCATTTTTTTGGTTCAACTCGGATTTGAAACAGGAAGAGCAAAATTCTTTCTTACAATGAAGGTGCTCTCCACTGGACACCGAAGGAATCACTCTCGGTGCAAAAGCTGATGGAGTAATTCCAGGGAGCCCCTCAGGGCCCCCTGCTGTCAGCCCCATCACCACAAACTGTTACTCATTTGGGGCTGGGATTTAGCTCAGTAGGTAGAATGCCGCTCTGCAGTCTCTGAGGTCCTGAGTTTGATTCCCAGCACTGCAAACATGGGAGAAGGATGTGGCAACCCACTCCGAAGGCAATCCCAAAACAATCAGCCACTGAAAACCCGATGAGGGTCGCTATGAGTTGGACTCGGCTCAAGGGCACCTAACAAGAACAAACAATTATTTGTTTATGAAGCGTCATGGAAGAAAGAGGAATGAAAACGGAATTCATTTGTTGCTCTGTCTTTGAACACACATCACGCTGTGTCCTTAGCAAGCAGAGGCTGAGTTTTTGTAAACTGTGATGGATTTCAGTTCTGGATACAGGCGAAGCGTGATCCTTGGCTTTCAGGCATAACGTCCAAACACAATTTTGCAAGTCAAGTTCCTCATGACCACTTTTCCTATGGAGAAGTTTCAGGATAGGCTCAAAACAGTGAAGAGAGCCAGACCTCCGTATGCCTTGAAGGCACTGGGTCCCTACCATGCGATCTCTAACCAAAGGGAAAGGACTTACTCACAAAGCGCTTGCAGGCAGAAGCTGTTATTTTCCTCTTAGGTAAACATGAATAGAAAATAAATTACTCTGAATGGCTACAACTGAGTGACACTTTGTGAAATGTTGTTTTTGTTGTTGTTATTGTTGTTGTTAGGTGTCGTCAAGTCATGTCCAACTCATAGTGACCCTCATAGGGTTTTCAATGGCAGATTGTTTCGGGATTGCCTTGGGAGTGGATTGCCAGGCCCTTCTCCCATTTTTGCGGTGCTGGGAATTGAACTTGGGTCCTCAGAGACTGCAGCGCAGCGCTCTACCCACTGAGCTAAATCCTAGCCCACTTTGTGAAATATTTGAAGCAAAAGCAAGGCACAATTCACACATAGTGAGGGGTTGACCTACAATCTATAAAAGAGGAAAAAAGAAAGGGAAAAAAAGAACCTGCTGGAATTTTTTAAAGGCAATCATGGATATGCTATTGATGGTTTAGTAAAGGCAGAAAACCATGTGGATTCTACCTTAATTGAGACAGTAGGAGCTCAGAAAATCTGTGAGTGGAATTCAAGACAAGAATTAAGAAAGCAGTATTCTAGGTAGATTTAAGGACTACTTAGTGTAGAAATTAGTTTTGAGGTCCTGGGACATCTAACATTTTGGAGATTTTTACACTCATTTTTTTCCCCTATGGTACTCTGCACTCTGGTTCTGTCATTAAATTCCAGGAACATCCATATTGACACTGGATCCCTGTTTACCTTTCCCTTTGTATTTATTTAGCATTGCAGCCAGATAAAATATTGACATAAGCCCTCTCAGGACTTTATTCTCTTTGTGGAATATAGGACGATCGTCTTAGAACTTTACAGGGTTTTTCATTTGAGGTGATATTTTTACACTTTATATTCAGAATGGATGAGGAAAAGAGAAAGCATTTAGTGCACGTTCAGCCACAACACACACTCCGCCCTCCGCGTGGTCGCGTATGTATCAATGAAGTTCCATTACCCCCATTTTAAAAGAAAACGGAGGCTCCGAAAGATCGGTTTTTATAGTGACGTTTGCAACCCTAGTGCATACGTGGGTTAGAATTAAATCTCAGCTCTCCGGGTTCCACAGGCTGTGGTCTTTTCAGGAATCATACAGATCATTTCGACTCACTTAAAAGAATGTGAAAACACCAGGTTTCAAGCTTTTGTTAATTTATACCACAACACCATGAATGAATGAATGAATGAATGAATGAATGAATGAATAAACACTTCGGTCCCCTTCTCTCCAGTTGCACAGTAAGAAATGGGTTGGATTTCGGCAGCTGTGTTGGAGGAGGAGAAGGTGGGAAAGGAGGAGGAGAAAGAACAACATGGTAACAACCTATCACCAACATTTTGAGCATTTGGAAGGGAGCATGGCAGAAGGGTGAAAGGGGGGGCTGTGGCGCCAAGCCATCTGGCTGATTGCTGATCCTACCACGTACCGCTGCGCAACCTTAAGGACGCCACTGTGACTCTCTGTGCTTTAGTTTCTTTACCTGCCACTATTGTTTAACAGATGTGCACTTGACCTCATTATCTCTCTTAGCATTAAAAGAGAAATAAAGGAGGTTCTATAAGAAGTCTTTCCAGATTCTACCTTATTTTTAACATATATTTTATGCGTAAAGAGCTTCCTGACTTTAGACCCACAGCGGTTCATCTCATGCAACAAAAACACTAAAACTATACAAAGACATGGGGCTGGGATTTAGCTCAGTTGGTAGAGTGCCGCTCTGAAGTCTCTGAGGTCCCGAGTTCAATTCCCAGCACCACAAAAATGGGAGAAGGACGTGGCAACCCACTTGCAAGGCAAACCCGAAACAACCTGCCATTGGAAACCCTATGAGGGTCTCTATGAGTCGGATACGACTTGAAGGCACCTAACAACAACAATACAAAGACATAGTTTGTGATCTTGATTCTATGGAAATGACTGCTCCTAAAATTCATCCTGAAATTAGGTACATCCTGGCTCCTTAAAGAAACAAATTAAGTCCTATATTGTTGTTTCTTCTTTTATTTTTATTTTCCGTATCAATTGTCCATTTGCCAAATAATAAATTGCTGAGCTGAGCCAGGACTGGAAAGAAAAGAAACTTCTTGGCATGGCTAGCCAGAGCCAAATGTTGCCAGCAGAGGAACCGCGAAGTCTGACTGGTCTATCCTTTGCCCCACAGCCCAGTCAGACACCCCACCCCATAGGATACAAAGTACCAGCCCTGTAGATGCTCCTCTGTCTTAACAGCATCTATTGCCATTTTTCTTGCCCTCTGACTAAAGAGTTACATGCATTAAAATATGTTTGAGAAATTTTATGAACATTGTATACTATCCGCAGAGTGTAGATAATCATCTTTAACTCCTTTAGTATCTCAATAAGGAAACACTAATGAGAAAACACCACCAAGAAATATTCCATGGTAATCCGTATTGCACTTTCCTGCCATATCTTAGAAATCAAAGCAACCACTAGAAACTCTGATACACGGTCTCAAGATGGAAAGGTGGAGGCCCAGAAGGAGGAATGTGTGATCTGAGTGAAGAAAAAACAGAAAGGAAAAGAAAAAAAGTAGAATAGGGCCATTTTAAGAGCTGATCTCTAGCCAGGCGGTGGTGAACGCCTATCATCCCAACACCTCGGGAGGCAGAAGCAGGAGGATTGCCAGTTCGAGGCCAGAGGCACCCTGTGTAGCTTAGAGAGACCCTGTCTGAAAATAAAAGGTAAAATAGGGGCTGGGGGTGCAAAGGATGTGTGAAGCCTTGGATTCCTTCAAGTACTGTTTAAAAAAACAAAACTGATCTCTAATCAAACACTTGTTGTTGTTCGGTGCCGTCGAGTCAGTATCCAACTCATGGCAACCCTCATAGGGTTTCCAATGGCTGACTGTTTTGGGATTATCTTGGGAATGGATTGCCAGGCCCTTCTCCCATTTTTGCGGTGCTGGGAATTGAACTCTGGACCTCAGAGACTGCAGCACAGCGCTCTACCAATCAAACACTAGGTGTTTTCTTATTCCAACCTCCTCTTTCCATCCCTAAGAGAAGAAAAGTCAAAGCAAACCTCACACAGATCAGGCTGAAACACATCCAGGGTGGAATCCCAGGAGATCAGCCTCAAACCATCACAGGGAAAGAATCTCTTGCAGCCCCTGTTACACCACTCAGCCTATTGTGAAGCGCTTAAGAAATAGGTTTGAATGACTGAATAAGGGATTTAGAAAGAAGTTAGACATGACGTGATTCTAATCCAACCGGTCTCCACACCACCAGCTTTTCCCTTTGCTGCCAGTCCCAGTGTCATAGAATCTGGGGCACCTGCTACTCCCGTCCGGAGGGCACAGGTTTCTATTAGTTGGGCTCCACAAAAGCACTGTGCCTGGTGCCCTTTGGAATTATGCTTGTTGTGCCCAAGGAACCACCTTAGGATACACCCAGCGCACTGCGCAGACTCCACAGGCTGACGTCCACGCTGTTCTCTGCATGAGTGGAACCGTGAGACTACAGCCCGAGAGGCTCCCAGCTCCTGTTCTCTTTTATGTCACCATGCCAGCCTTGCCCTGGATCCTTCTTCCACACCATTGTCTTCACCCCATGGCATCCATCGCTTTCACCCTGCTCTCTTGAAAACCTTCCTTTCCCTGCCTTTTCTGAAGGCCCTACCATGAAGCAAATTTTTTAACTACGTTATTCGCCCAATAGTCCTTTAGTGTCTCTGCATCCAGCTCCTTAAACGAAGGTGTTTCTTCCAGTTCTATTTTTTGCTCTATGGTTGACTTTGTTGTCCTTTGGGGCCGTGGAGTCGGCTCTGACTCACAGCAAACCTATGTACAGCAGAATAAAACAGACCCTAACACTGTGTCAAAAATACAATCTTTTTATGTTTGAGCCCATTGTTGCAGCCACTGTGTTTCTCCTCATTTTGAGTGGTGCCACAGCAGCACAAGGAGGTCCCAGGGCCTTTACTCCATTCCCATCATTAAGGTCGACTCTACTTTGAGGAGGCGACCCTTCCCCAGTTCTTACTTTAACGTCTTCCAGCCTGGTGTGAGGCTCATTTTCTGGCACTATACATGTCAGTGCTTCTCTATTATTCATAGGGTTTTCAATGGCTCATCGTTTCGGGAGTGGGCTGCCAGGTCCTTCTCCCTAGTTTGTCTTAGTCTGGAAGCTCAGCTGAAACCTGTCCACCATGGGTGGCCCTGCTGGTATCTGGAATACTGGTGGCATAGCTTTCAGCATCACAGCGACACGCAGCCCCCACAGCCTGACAAGCTGGCAGACACTCGAGGGATGGGTGACTTACTTCCCAAATATTCCCCAGGTGGATTCTTCTATGCACACACTCCCATCCTCATTTATGTAGTGATGACCCAAACCCATCTCGCCAGCTTCCACTTTTTCCTGCATTCCAGACATGCAGATCCAATTGCCTAGACGTCACTCACTCTCCGGGATCCCCAGCGCATTCATCAATCACCAAGTGTCACCGTCAAATTTTCTTACTCCTCTTGTCTTGTCAGACTTGCCCATTTTCCTGTGTTCTTCACGTGATGGGTGAGCCTACCCAAAGTTGGGACCACAGATCACACTCTCTGTTTCTCCCAAAGCTAATGGCTTAGCAAGTTCTATTTGTTCAATCCCAAAATATTATTGTTGTTGCTGTTGTTGTTGTTATTATTATTATTATTAGGGTACTCGGGGGTTGAACTCAGGGCCTCGCACATACTTTGCAAGTGCTCTACCATTGAGCTGCACCCCAGCCCATTTTTAATTTTTTAATTTTTTAATTTTTTAAATTTTTGGTGGTACTGAGGGTTGAACCCAGGGCCTCACGCCTGCATGCTCTCCAAGTGCTGGACCACTGAGCTGCACCCCCAGCCCATTTTCTTACTTTTTGAGACAGTCTCACTAAGTTACCCAGACTGCCTCTGGTCTCAAACTTGCGATCCTCCTGCCCCTGCCTCCCGAGCCACTGGGATTACAGGTGTGCGCCACTGCACCAGGCCTAACTTTTGTATCTTGAGACAGGTCTCCCTACGTTATGGAGGCTGCCTCCGGCCTCGAACCTGAGATCCTCCTGCCTCTGCCTTCCAAGTCACTAAGATTACAGGGGGAGCCATCGTGCCCAGCCCAAAATAGTTTTTCAGATCTACCCTTCCCCTCTGTCTAGTGTCCCCATCGACTCTTCAGCCTCTGGACCTGGCCTCCTGACATACTCTGCCAGCTCAGCACTCACACAGCTCTGTTTCCTTCCAATCTGTCTTTCTCGCCATTGCCAAAAGCCTCCATTCCACTTCCTCAAGAACCCTTCAATGGCTCCCCGAGGTTTTCAGAATGAGGCCTAAGCTGTTTTAGAACGGCATCAAAAACCTTCCCTATTGAAAGCCCTCTGTAAGCAATGATGATAAAAATTAAAGATGCTGTGAAATTTCCACGGCGCAGCCCATGACTGCTGTTTAACCGCCCATTTCTGGCCACATAGAGAATCGCCAAGTTTCATTCTCTCTGAGAAAAGGCCATTGCTGCCCTGAGTGAAGCTCAGAAAACCAAACCTCCCACCACATAACCAGCAGGAAAAAAAGCTCTGTCTCTCCCTACTCTTAGGTCACTCCACAATACGGGGGCCAGTGCGGGATGAGAGTTTCCAGGCCCCCCCAGATGAAGAGTGTTTGCTTAAATAATATAAAGTCGCCTCATGAAAGTGGGTATCTAATTGCATAAAAGTCCCCAGGGACTAAAGAAATGGCATTGGCAACATCGCTTGGCTATCCGTTCATGGTGGCCAGCAGTGTCACAGGCTCAGCAATGCTGGCCTGCCATGGCACAGTCTGCCCTGGCGACCTCCCATGGACGCAGGAATGTCCCAAACGTGGTGGGCACGGACACCCACCCACACAGAGCAAAGAAACCTTAGTTTTTAACACAAGAAATGGGGAGGGTAGCTGAGTGTGGCCTCTCTGCCGCTTCCTGAGCAAGCCCAGGTCTTCTGAGCGCTGCAATCGCATTTTGTTTCTACTCCACCTGCCTCGGGGAGGGCTGAGGGGCTCTGGCGCCGGACGCCCACATCATCTTTATTTCCTAAGTGGGTCCGTGGCTCCCTAAGGAGTGGGTGCAGGAGCTCGCAGTCCTATCAGACCTTACTGTGGAAAACGTGCCTGCTCTCCACTAGAACCTGAAAAATCATGACAGAAATAAACGTTTTCCTGATACTCTGTGTCTCCAGGGAAAAACTACGGAGCTCCATCGCTCTCCCTGAGAAACACAGATCAGTTATAATTATATGTGTCGTTTCTGAAACAGGATAGCGCTGTTCCAATTAATCACTCCCTCTTCCCATGTTTCAGATGGATGAGCTTAAGAACATGTTTTACTTCAGCCTGTTGATGGGAAACAGGATTTCCCGGATTTCCAAGTATCCTAATGCCACTAAAATTACTCTTCACTGGAAGCAGCATATGTTTTAACATTTAAAAGTAAAAAAAAAAAAGCCACATATGATTAGCTCTGGGCTGGGGGTTAGCGAGTTGGTAAAGCACTTCTCTGCACTCTCTGAGGACTTGAGATAGCTCTCTAGCACCTCAAACATGGGAGAAGGACGTGGCAATCCACTCTCGAGGCAACCCCAAAACAATCAGCTATTGAAAACCCTATGAGGGTCGCTGTGAGTCGGGCCCCGCTCAATGGCACCTAACAACAATGATAGGCTCTATGTGTTCACCTTTACCCATGTTTTGAATAGATCTGCTTTTATAAAAATAGTATAACAGTGGGATTTATTATTAGCAAAATCTATTCATTTCACTCAGGGAATGTGTATGTCTTAGTGTTATCACTTGGGAATATGATTCTATATTTTATTCTGCATTTTTGTATTCTATATTAGTTACATTTTGTAGAGAGGATTCTCAGTTATTAAAAATACTCAGCATTAGCCAGGCACAGTGGAGCATGTCTGTCATCCCTGAGGCTCAGGAGGGGGAGGCAGGAGGATCGCAAGTTTGAGACCAGAGGCAGTCTAGGTAACTTAGTGAGACTCTGTCTCAAAAAGTAAGAAAATGGGCTGAGGGTGCAGCTCAGTGGTCCAGCACTTGCAGAGCATGAAGGTTCGAGGCCCTGGGTTCAACCCCCAGTACCGCAAAAAAAAAAAAAAAAAAAAAAATTATATGAGATGGGGTCTGTCCAATCCTATTTTAAGAAATTAATGTGTGTGCGCGCATGTGTACACTTAAATACATTTAAAAGCCAGTTCACGGGTGCTTGGGCATTTCTCTTTTTACCTATGTTAGCCCAAACATTTGGTAGCTACAATTTCCCATTTCCCCTTAGCATCTCCAGATCTGTAGAAGTCTGCAGGAAGTTAGACTAACAATAGCCCATCCCACACAACACACACACTGCGCCTGAGATTGAGGGAATCCATTCGTGTCTCATTCAAAATGGAACTTTTTGTGCAATTTAAGTTAGCAGATCACGAGTATTGTCTTGCTGGTTTATTCATAGTAAGAAGATTTTGATTTTACGGTCCAACTGAGGTGTAGATTAATGCACACAGACCACACATGTCAATCCTCAGTCGGGAAACACTGCACCTGGGAAATAGCGTTGGATAACCTACACTCTTGCTAGTTACCAAAGGCACCACGGGGATCAATAAAAAAAAAATGTATGATTTGACAATTTGCAGAGAAAAGGAAGAGAACATTCGCAGAGAGAAACTAATTTCACCATTTCTCATTCTACTTCTTTTGGGTCTACGTTTTAAGAACCTATGCTTATAGCGACAAAGATTTGACACCGCTGTCTTTTGGTCTATGAACAGCAGATGATGAAATGGAGAAGATAATTAAAGGAAGCCAATGAATAATGTAGGTGCAGGGTTTACAGATTTGTTATTCTTTTAAGCAATTAACGATGTTGGCTAAGGCCCAGGAGCAAAAAATATAGAATTCATTAAGATAATTCTACTTTTTCACACTAACAGTACTTCTGGATATGTAAATATGAATTCAAGATTTAACTTCCAAAGAAGAGAACCCCAAAGTTTTTAATTTCCCAAATTCTGTGTGCCAAAATGCCAATGTTCATTTTTATATGTATCATTGTATAAAATGAATAAACAGCTGAACTATGTACACAGTCATAATGCCCAAAATTTAGATAGCACTGGAATGTCTATGCTTATATAGGTGTATGTGCACATTTGTATAGAACATAGAGAAACAGAAATAATAGAACAGAGTGAAGAAAATCAACTTTATGTCAAACATTCAGTATGTCATGCTACTAATACTCTGATGGAAATATTTTCTATTATATTTTTCTTTATGAAATAAATTTCATTTTGCGTCCTTGAGGGAAAAGAAAAAGAAAAAACAGAAGAAAGAAAAACGATGTGATAAAAACAAATTTCAAATTACATCTTTTTCATTACGAATAAGTCTCCATTCCTAGACAGCATCCGGCACATAAAGAGTGTCAGCAAATATTTTTAACTGAATGAATTACAATTCACACATTTTTCCATTACCTCATATGGTAAATTCATCCCTAACACAAAAATTAAAAAATTTAGATAATATTTATATATTTAAAAAGTAAATATTAAAAAAAACTTCTAAAAAATCACTTACTAAGTGTTAAGTGCAAGTGCTTCCCGCACTCCTAATTCTTACCTCTTCCTTTGTCTTTTTGGATATCACTCGGAGCCAATCCCCAATCATGCTCAGAACAGCAGCAAAGTAAGCAAGGCCCACGAGGATCCAAAACCACACGACGGGCTTGTAGAAGTCGAGGTACTCGATATCTGATCCCCCTGCAAGAGAAAAAGAACGCAGACCGCGATAACCGTGCATTCCTAACAGGAAACAGTCCAGACACCTGCCAAAATCACCAACTGCATTTTAGCTTGCATGGCCCAGAAATCTAATATTCCACCAGGTGCAGGGGTGCACACCTCCAATCCCAGCACTCGGGAGGCTGAGGCAGGAAGATCTCTGTGAGCTGGAGACCCGTCTGGGCTACACAGTGAGACTCTGCCCCAGAACAAAATGAAACAAAACAAAAAAGAAATCTAAGATTCTTATCAATCGACCCACGCTCACATTCAACTTCTCATTTTCATTTATGTAATCCTTATCTGCCTGTAGCCATACCGCTGTGGCATCTGATCCTGTCAGATCACAGAAGCTAAGCAGGGTCGGGTCTGGTTAGTCCTTGGATGGGAGACCGCCTGGGAACACCAGGTGCTGTAGGCTTGGGAGAAGGACCCGGCAACACTCCCAAAAAAGCAATCAGCCATTGAAAACCCTATAAATAGCAGAGAAGCACTGACAACAGTATTTCACCTGTTGTACATTGGGTCGCTATGAGTCAGACACCAACTTGGAGGCACCTAACAACAATCCCTATCTGGTTTTGTTTCCTAAGAACAAGTTAAATGAGTACTTCTGAATGAGACCTTTCAGGGCTTCTCCAAGTCATAGTGATTTCCCACATTCCATATTTCTTTTTTCACATAGTATAACCTATCCCCATTAGTCTAGCACTTAATTATTCTATGTATACTAAATGTGTTTCCATTTCTATTATAACAAGAAGGCAGCGATTATACTATTTTAGGTGTGCATTTAACTTTATAGAATGACCTTATTGCCAATAAATACACGCTACCCAATTGATTTAGTGCCAGGCGGAAGAGGAAGTACGCCACTCTCTCAATGGTTCTTATCTTAAAGTCATCCATACAAGGGATTGATAACAAATGCCTGGAACAAGATCTGCTTGGGTCTAATGAGAATAAACGGTCATTTTGAAGTAATAACGTCATCCACTATCCTCTGACTTTCCAGAGGAATTCCCTAGCGTTTCGTACATTTAAACCTCGCTCACAAGAAAGCATTGGCAAAGGAGCTCCTCTCTTTACACTCACCCCTGAGGCCCTTTTCCCTCCATCTGATACAATAACTGCACCACTGACACTCTGTGCCCGTGTCCACACCTCCTTATCCAGCGCAAACTCATGAAGGTACTTATTAAGTCTCAAACGCTGAAACTGTGACTCATTTTCACAAATGAGGAACCCAGTCTCTGCGAGTTCAGAGAACTGACTGCAGAAATGCATGTGGAAACCTGTTATGTGACAGGCTCACCAAGATATCCCATCTTTTAAATGCTTCCACTTCAATGAAGGGCTGGGATTTAGCTCAGTGGGTAGAGCGCTGCGCTGCAGTCTCTGAGGTCCCAAGTTCAATTCCCAGCACCACAAAAATGGGAGAAGGGCCTGGCAATCCACTCCCAAGGCAATCCCAAAACAGTCAGCCATTGAAAACCCTATGAGGGTCAATATGAGTTGGATACCGACTCGACAGCACCTAACAACAACAACTTCAATGAAACCAGAATGACATTTTTTCCAAGTGCTTTCTCTTTCAAAATCAAACAAAACAAAACAAAACAAAAAAAAAAAACAAAAACTTCACCCAAATAGCTGTGACTCACTTAACACAGAAGTTCACCGAGATGTTGATTCTAAGCAAGTAAAAGTTCAGGCTGGAGATGACTGTGTAGAAGGCCTCTCTCCTATAAACAGGATGCTACAGTTTGAAAAGAGTGAATTAGCTTCATCACTCAAAGGCCTGTATGTGGGCAAAATGCTCAACCCACAAGGTTTAGCGGATTCCAGACCCTTGGGGGTGGGAAACGTTTTTCCTTCTCAGCCGCCACTCATAGAATGAAGGGCTGGCAGATGACCTACAAAATTTAATAAATGAGGAGTGTTGTCAAACAGCACACAAATACGGTTTACTACGACTCGGCAATTATTTCCAAGAATTTTATCCAAGTTGACATATCTATAATGTTAGGATAACTTGCTAAAAGCAGTTGTTAGTTTTATTTTTAATATTGGGAATTCTTTAAAAAAAATATGCTTGACTGTTGTGAGTGTTGATTTCCTAGCCGTACACACGCGTCTCAATTATTACGAATGCAGAGTAGCCAGGCGTGGCGGCACACACCTGCCATTACAGCACACACCTGCCATTGCAGCAACCAGGAGGCTGAGGCAGGAGAATCACAAACTCCAGGCTAGCTAGGGCTACATGGGAGACTGTATCAAAAACAAAACAAAACAAAACAAAACAAGAATGTCATTTCTCTGTTTTGGATTGAATTCCACCATCTCCACCACTCCATTTCTTTCTTTATTTTCTCTTTTTTCTTTTCTTTTCTTTTCCTTTTCTTGTTTGTTTCTTCCTTCCTCCCTCCCTCCCTCCCTCCCCTTCCCCCTCCCTTCCCCCTCCTCCTCCTTTTTCTTCTCCTCCTTCTCCCCCTCCTCCTCCTCTTTCTCCTCCTTCTTCTCCCTCCCTCTCTCTCTATCCCCCTCTCCCTCTCTCCCTCTTTCTGATACACAGACTTTGGGGTGCCATCACCCCCAGGGTGCTATCCCCTCCTGGGTTCTTCACCGCCCTGCAGGAACACTGGCTCCACTGCTTTGTTTTTCTTTGCTGTGACAGAAAATATGCACACAAGTCCTTCCCATTTGAACCCCTCACTGCAAACATACAGATGGTAAGAAAAACAGCCACGAGGGGAGGGGATAGAAAGGTTCTGGGAGCTTTACGCACTTCCCTGCGTAGGTAAAACGCAGCTGACCTTTCTGCGTCTTCTCCTTGATGACCAAGGGCCTCTCTTCCACGGCTCCACCTCTCTCTAGATCTCGGCTCCCTGATGCTGCTAAAAATGGAGCTCAGGAAACGCTCCCGCTGTTCACAAAAGAGTGCTAGGAACCGATTCTCTCTGAAAAGGGGTTTTCCTAAGCATTCGCTGGGGGCAATTGCCATGTCCAGCATTTAGAAGACATTTTCCTACCTGGTCCCAAAGAATCAGTGATGGAGGAGGGGCAGAACAGCCTGGAGGGGCTCGATAGCTACTTCCCGGCAGCCTTTTGAATTCTGGACCTGGTCACCTGATCTTGGACCGGTCCCTACCACCAAAGCAACCAACCAACCACTACACGTCTCATGCAGAAAGGGAAACAGAGAAACTCAACTTCAACTTGCAGGAAGATCTCTCTGCAAAAACTAGTAAATAAGAAACTGGGGTCCACCATTTAGGTCTACACCCAAGGACACTGGTGACCTCTGCCTACCCGCTCATCTTCCTGGATCTGGTGGTATTGTTGTTGTTGGGTGCCGTCGAGTTGTGTCCGACTAATAGCGACCCTCATAGGGTTTTCAATGGCTGATTGTTTCGGGATTGCCTCGGGAGTGGATTGCCAGGTCCTTCTCCCATTTTTGCAGTGCTGGGAATCAAACCCAGGACCTCACTCTACCAACTGAGCTCAATCCTAGTGACCATGAAGTTTGGGTTTGTTTTGTTTTGTGGGACTTTGGCAGTTGAGCCCTGGGTCTCACACATACTTAGAAAGTGCTCTACCATTTGGCCGCACTCCTAGCCCTTTCGTTTTTATTTTGAAACAGAGTCTCACTAAGTTGCACAGGCTGCCTCTGGCCTCAAACCCGCAATCCTCCTGCCTCAGCCTCCCAAGTTGCTAGCATTACAGGCATGAGCCATCGCACCCAGCTATAAAGTTGTTTATTAGATAATACTTAATAGCACGCAAGGATCATTTTTTTCACGCTATTTGTCTGTGACATTGGGCCATGACTCTGAATCCAGGTTCCTGCTGAAATGCATGAGCTCTTTCCACTGAACACCTTTCCTTGGGGAGGTACAAGAGGCAACTGATAGATTCATATGATCCAGCCAGATTTGGAGCGTTGATCTCTTATGGTGAGTTAAAAAAATTTTCCATCTTCTACAAAACCATAAAGCAAAAATAATTTGGTTTTCTTCACCCTAAGCCAATTTACCCAGTGGTCACAAAGACATTATTATTTTAGGATTCTACCTACTTTTTTATTTATAATTTTTGTGTATTTTTAAAGAGTCTCATGAGGGCCTAATGATGCAACCTCTTGATTGTTTACAATAACACATGCCACACGAGGCCACTGGCCTAACAATGTAAGAATCAGCATATGATATCCATAGACTCTATGATTTTTACAAGACCTTGTAAATTACATTTATAAAATCATAAGACAGCCTAAGATGACTTAGTCACAAGTACCCCTTTTGTTTCCACTGCTGTTTCTATCTTCTTGTTGGGTGTCATCAAGTTGTATCTGAATCACAGCGACCCTAAGTACAGCAGAGTGAATCACTACCTGGCACTATGCCATGCACACGATCCTTTTATGTCTGAGCCCATGGTTGTAGCCACTGTGTTTCTTTTCATTATGAGTCACGCCACATTAACAAAAGGAGGTCCTGGGGCTTTACTCCATTCACATCAACATGATCAATTCTACTTTGAGGAGGCAACCCTTCCCTAGCCCTCTCTTGAATGCCTTCCAGCCTGGGGGGCTCATTTTCTGGCACTCTATCTGACAGTGCTTCTCTGCTCTTCATAGGGTTTTCAATGGCTGATTGTTTCAGGAGTGGGCTGCCGGGTCCTTCTCCCTGGTCTGTCTTAGTCTGGAAGCTCAGCTGAAACCTGTCCACCATGGGTGGCCCTGCTGGTATCTGAGACACCGGTGGCACAGCTTTCAGCATCAGGGTAAAACTGAAGCCCCGACAGCACAACAAGCTGACAGACACGTGAGGGACGTCTGTCTGACTTTCTCCTATATTAACACATTTTCCACTTGTGCTGATACCTACCGTACATCGTCAAGGGGAGAGGCGGGAAAAACCAGACAATTTAGTATTGAAGTTTGTTTTCTTAATATCCGAAATTCTCTCCCTTCCAGTAATGATTAAACTCAAAGCTCCCCAGCAGCATGCCCCACCCATCTGCCCAGTGCCTCCATCCACCACAGAGATGTGCCAAGAACATTTCTGGCCAAAACCAAAGCTTTGCTCATGAAAATGTCAGCATTCAAGGGCATGACACATGACACATGGCCCAGAGCAGGGCTTTGCCAGTTAAACCCTAATTAACCATCAGAAACTGATGAACAGGCGGTCTCTGAGATTTTATACAACTGCACAACAGACTTTCCTCTCTGAGAAGGTGTAAGTAGCATGTTTGAGTCGAGGAAGAATAGAAAATAGCCAGAACACAAAACCCCCTTAAAATCAAATTAGGCTGTTAAGTTTATTTTGAGACATTTAATAACATATCCCAGCCAGGCGTGGTGGCGCACACCTGTCATCCCAGCAACTCGGGAGGCGGAGGCAGGAGGATCGCAAGTTCAAGACCAGAGACAGGCTGCATAATTTAGTGAGACCCTGTCTCAAAAAGTAAAAAAATGGGCTGGGGGATCAGTACAGTGATCCAGCACTTGCAGAGCATGCAGGCACGAGGCCCTGGGTTCAGCCCCCAGTACCACACACACACACACACACACACACACACACACACACACACACACACAAATATATATATATATATATATATATATATATATATATATATATATATATACATACATATGTTTTATATATGTGTGTAATATATATATATATATATATATACACACACATATATATATCCCTACTATAATGTAGTCAGGAGCGACCAATCCCTGGAGAAGGACATCATGTTTGGGACAGTGGCAGGTCAAGGAAAAAAGTAAAACCCTCCACCAGATGGATTGACACAGTGTCTGCAACAATAGGCTGAAAGATAAATAAGATTGTGTGCCTGGCACAGAATGGGGAAGTGTTTCGATCTGCTGTACATAGGGTCACTATGAGTCAGACTCAACTCAATGGCATCTAACAACAACAACAACAACATAATGTTTACCATGTTTTCTATTACTTCAAATTGGACTTAAAAAAAACTGGTTTGGATTTGAGAGGCTGGTCAAATTGACCCATGATGGGCCATTAGCATACTTACTTTCACCACAAGTATTATAATTTATTTAAGACTGTGGTAGCAATAGTGTCATTGGATAATATACTAGGAAAGAAAGATAGGGAGGTAAGATCTGTGGACATAACAATAAAGGAAAAGGTAGCTAACATAATGTGCCAAAACGAGATCAAAAAAAGAGAATAGAAAAATGTAGCCACTCCATAACCTGCTGGAGGTAAGAGCGAACATACCATCCTACGAAATGAAAGTTAGATGAGTAAGTATTATAGAGGAAAGGTTTTTAATAGCCAAGAAAATGGTATGAGGTTTGCAGCTGTTTTTAAAACTAAGTCAAAAAGGGATCTAAATAGAAAGGGAAAAGATAAGCCATAGCATGGGAAAAAAAAATAAGAGGAAGATTCCAGGTTGCTGAAATTAAGGTTTGTTGTTGTTGTTAGGTGCCTTCAAGTGGGGTCCAATTTATAGAGACCCTACGTACAACAGAACAAAGCACTCCCCGACACTGTGCCATGCCTGGCACTATGTCAGTGCTTCTCTGCTATTCCTAGGGGTTTCAATGACTGATTTTCTGGGAAATGGGCCACCCAGTCCTTCTTCCAAGCCTACAGCACCCAGTGTTCCCAGGTGGTCTCCCCTCAGAGGACTAAACAGGCCCAACCTTGCTTAGGTTTTGAGATCACAGGAGCTCAGATGCCAAGGAGGTATGGCTGTAGATGAAATTAGAACAGAAATATAAAATTCTGAACAGCCAGGAATTTATATTCTTCCACAGATTAAAAAAAAAATAGATGCTCAACTCCATAACCCTGTTTCCCTCCAATGTCAAGTACTCCCTCTTTGGCACTGTTACGGGCTGAATTGTAACCTGCAAAAAGGATGGGTTGGCTTCCCAATCCCCAAGTACCTCGGAATGTGATCTTATCTGGAAATCAGATGTCATTAGTTAAGATGACCTTACAGTGGAGTAGCCTGGGCCCTTCCTCTAATAGGATGGAGGATTATAAGAAGAGAATTTGGACACAGAGATGCAGATTAAGGAGGAATGTCCTGTGATGATGACACAAAGATGTGACTATTGTGGCTGAAAGCCAACAACCACTAAGAACAGAAAACTTATGTCAGAAAGCTACTGTTGTTAGGTGCCGTCCAGTCAGGTCCAACTCATAGCAACCCAATGTACAACAGAACAAAACACTCCCTGACACTGTGCCATGCCCAGCACTATGTCAGTGCTTCTCTGCTGTTCATAGGGTTTTCAATGGCGGATTATTTTTTAGGAGTGCGTTGCCAGGTCGTTCTCCCAAGCCTCCAGCACCTGGTGTTCCCAGGCGGTTTCCCATCTGAGTTCTAACCAGGCCCGGCCCTGCCTAGCTTCTGAGATCTGCTGGGATCGGACACCAGGGTGGTACAGCTACAGATGTATCAGAAAGTAGGAACAGGCAAAGAATTCTACCCAGTGTCTTAGGCTCCATGGCCCTGCTGGTTCCTCAGTTTCCCACTTCTGTGAGGGGGAAGGAGCTGTCTTTGTTTAAAGCCACCCAGCCGGTGGCACATTGGCAGCCCCAGGAAGCTCACCCAGACACTGTGCTTCACCGTGAGCCCAAGGGAAAAATCTAAGTAGAGGCCAGGGTAGGAGAGCCAGGGCGCCACCAAGCAGCCCTACCTGCCACGTAGTCCCCAAACCCGATGGTCGTCAGCGTGATGACCACAAAGTAAATGGCGTCCAGCGCGCTCCAGCCTTCGATGTGCTTGAAGATGACGGCGGGCAGGGCCACGAAGAGGACGCAGCCGAACAGGATGAATATGATGGTGGAGATGATGCGGATCTTGGTCTGGCTCACGTTCCACTTCTAGGGGCCGGAGAGAAAGAGAAGCGAGGGACAGGGGTTATCAGCAAACCCGAAAAGTGACCTGGACGGTGTCATCAGTGAGCGAGGACGCTATGTTTTCCCTTCTACATTTAGATTTTAAGGCTGGGGTTTAGCTCAGTTGGTGGAGGGCTGCTCTGCACTCTCTGAGGCCCTGGGTTCCATCCCCAGCACTGCAAAAATGGGAGAAGGACCTGGCAGCACACTCCTGAAACAATCAGCCATGGAAAACCCTGTGAACATCAGAGAAGCACTGACATAGTGCTGGGCATGGCACAGTGTCAGAGAGGGTTTCCTCCTGTTGTACATAGGGTTGCTGTGAGTCAGACCCAACTGGACAGCACCTAACAATAATACTTAGTTTTTAATTGTCTTATGA
>VMDO01004116.1:60284-74084 GCA_007922755.1 Pedetes capensis
AAAAAAAAAAAAAAAAAAAAAAAAAAAAAAAAAAAAAAAAAAAAAAAAAAAAAAAGAAGAAGAAAAAGAAAAAGAAAAAGAAAGAAAAAAGGAAAAAAAGAGAAAAAAAGAAAATTGGGTAGAACATAAATAATTCAAAACAGCCAATGGAAAAAATGATCCTACCTGATGCTTACATAGATTTGTAACAGGATGTTTCTCAAAAGTATATTACATTTGCTCTGTACACAGACAAACGACTGTGCACCAAACATAATCTGGAAATATATGACAAAGGAGAAAATCTAAACAAGAATTCCACCTTTACAGTTGGGAACTGGTAAACATCGACTATGAAGCTAATTCATCTGACTGAGTGTGATACAAACAAACCTTACAGTTTTACCCCACCCAGCCGGGGGAGCTGGTCCTGTTCGGCGCCTTCAATCTGTACCACAAAGCTAGGATCTACAGACAGGGAGAAGTCTTCACCAACTCTGGGTCGTGGCTGCCATCAGAGCACCCAGACATCTCTGTCTTTAACCCCTCCCCTAAGAAATCTCTATCTTGTAATGTCATACGTGAAGTCCATTTCTAACCCTCTATTTTTTTTTTTTTTCAGTATTGGGGGTTGAACCCAGGGCCTCACGCCTGCAGGCTCTGCAAGTGCTGGACCACTGAGCTGCACCCCCAGCCCATTTTTTTACTTTTTGAGACAGGGTCTCGCTAAGTTACGCAGACGCCCTCTGGTCTCGAACTTGCGATCCTCCTGCCTCTGCCTCCTGAGCTTCTGGGATGACAGGCATACGGGCCACCGCACCTGGCTTCCAACCCTCCATGTGAAGTTCCTTGCTGTGTCGTCCAGGCTGGCTTCAAACTCATGATCCTCCCTCCCCTGAGTGCTGAGAGGTCAGGTGTGCGTTGCCACACTTGGCTTAACTGCCCTACACTCGGGTGTGCCAGAATACCGCGTCCACGTCTTAAGAGCTCGTGTCTACTCGTTACTTTTCCAGGTTGAATTGAATCCCAGGAGCAATGTGCAGCACGACGTCATGAAATGAATCCCAGTGCTTCTTTCACGCAACAGGCAGGGCAGTCAAAGCACGCGTGAGAAGCACAGCTGTCAGTGAAGAGCACAGCCCACTCTGAAGTGGCATCGGAATGGGAGAGTGCCGGGGAGAGGCAGCGACAGTGGACGCGTGCGTCTGCAACAGAGCCTCCAACGCAACCAGCGACCGCGCACACTGGCTGGGAGCTTGAGACGCAAGGTGCTGGGCATGATGAGCACAGGGCAGGACCCGGGAGGCTTCACACAGTGCCAGGCCCTGCTGCTTCTGTCATGGCATTGGAGCTGCTTATACCCCCCCCCCCCCCCGCTATGAGTCTGCCAAACAACATGCAGGCGACCCAGGAGCTCGGAACCAGCATGGGGCACGTTGTTTTGTTTTTCTTTTCCATGGTACTGGGGACTGAACCCAGGGCCTCGTGAATATTTTTCTTTCTGTTTTTTATCTAGAGACCAGGTCTCACTAAGTTGCTCAGACTGCCTCTGACCTCAAACCTGCGATCCTCCTGCCTCTGCCTCCTGAGCCACTGGGATGACACGCATGCGCCACCGCACCCAGCTAGGACACATTCTTAAAACACCAAATGGCAAGTGCTCACCCCAAGGTGTGTACGCATTTTTTTCTTTTGGCATCCTCTGTGTTTTTAATCTCTGATTGGTCTGTCTTATGCATTATAAAAATTATAGGTCATGTCCCATACCGTATGCAAATCACTGAATGTCACAGAGTAAGAATTATTTGGAGCTAAAGATCTATGAAATCATAGGAAGGAAGGAGATCATAAGAGTCTCCCTCGTGAATCATCTTCATCTCGTTCCTGAGCGTTAAATGACTTCATGTTTAGAAAGTTTTCAGAATAGGGCACGGGACCAAACACTGAATCATGAGCCGTATCCAGAATGGCATATCAGCGTGGATTTTTTTTAATGCACTGACATATATGCAACATGATAAACATGACTTAGCATTTAGTAAGCAGTCAAAAACTTGTTGAATGTATGAATAGACAGCTCAGCATTACTGAGTTCATGCCATTAATCTGCCTTCCTCATTGGTATAAATACAGGGTATTTTAACACCCATATAAAGAAAGTGTAAGACCCAAAATAAAGACTAATAAAATGCCTATTTTGGAATAAATGTGTCTGATTCTACTCTAATAGTTAAAAATGTTTGAGAGCTAACTTTGATTTTAAATATAAAAATTATGCTAAAATTGAATCAGTAATTTATATTGAGAAACAATACTCACTAGTTTTATTTCATCGGTGGAATTAAAAGTAAACATTTTATTGAACTTTATGTGAAAAGATAGAACATTATTGCATAACAGGTTTTATTTGTAATATTGGTGATGGTAGTAACTAATGATCTATAATACACCTTCTAATATAACCACTTTATTCTTCCATAATTTTCTTCAAGAGTATAAGCTTATAGTCATAGATGCATTGATTTTTATTTAAAACTCTTTATTTGTTGTTAGGTGCCGTCGAGTCGGTATCCGACTCATAGCGACCCTCATAGGGTTTTCAATGGCGACTGTTTCGGGATTACGTTGGGAGTGGATTGCCAGGCCCTTCTCCCATTTTTGCGGTGCTGGGAATTGAACTCAGGACCTCAGAGACTGCAGCGCAGAGCTCTACCCACTGAGCTAAATCCCAGCCCATTTAAAACTCTAGTAAAAGCATTTTTATTTCATAATTTTTTTCTATTGAATATAATGCAGCCATGAACATCTTCGTATTCACCCTCTTTGGTTCTTTTAACCACACTCCTTAGATAAATTTCTATCAATAGGATTGCTGACTTAAGTTATATGATGTTTTTATTGTTTGCTACTTATTATTGCTTCCTTCCCAAAGGGACTACATATCTTTACGGTGCCACTAGCAATAAACAAAGGTACCAAAGCAATTTTTTAAATAAAAAAAAACCGTCAGTCATTTGAGTAATAAATCTGTGCCTCTGGTACTCACAGTGAATGTGTCTTCCACTTTGGCAATTCCTTTCCCAAATATGGTCCCTAGTTGGTCTCCAACTCCAGCCAACAGAAAGCCAAAGAGAGGGATCCCCAGTAAGGCGTAGATGATGCAGAATATTTTCCCACCTTCTGTGCGGGGGGAGATGTTTCCAAATCCTTCAGAGTAAGTAAATAAAAGGAAAATAGCTCAGTGGTTTATAAACATCATCAGCTATCGATTATCAAGTTCAACTAGTTAAGAATCCCTTTCTATGGCTTATTTAAAATATTTCAACATAAAAGTCTCCTGTGAACAAATATTCCAATAACATACAACAGATAGCTAATGTTTCAATTAAACTTTGAGAGCTGGGCGTGGGGGCCACGCTTTGATCCCAGCCCTCAGGAGGCAGAGGCGTCCATGCTGGTCTGCTCTAGGTAGCGAACTTCAGCACAGCTTAGGGTACAAAGAGGCCTTGTCTCAAAAACAAAACAGCAACAACAACAAAAATCAAATCAACTTTGATTCCATGGTGGAAAGTGTGGTGATGGCACAGCAAGGGCGCCAACATCTCCTTCAGACTGAGCCCATCTCTCAGGCATTGATGACCCCATCGATACAGTGAGGGGACGGTTGTCTTAACTTAAGGGTATTTAAGATGCTTAAGCCTGCGGCCCCACCACTGTGGCCTCTGATCCCATCAGATCTAGGAAGCTAAGCAGGGTCGGGCCTGATCAGTACTTGGATGGGAAACCACCTGGGAACACCAGGTGCTGTAGGCTTGGGAGACAGACCCGGCAACCCACTCCCAAAAATCAATCAGCCATTGAAAACCCTATGAACAGCAGGGAAGCACTGACAATAGTGTTTGGCCTGTTGTACATAGGGTCGCTATGAGTCAAACTCTGACTCGAAAACAGCAACAAACAACAACCTCTTTGCAATAAACCTATAATTCTTTACCACAGTTTTGGTGTCACATCTAAATCCTTTTTAAATGCTGAATACAAGAACCGACATTGTCTCTATAGCCTTCCTGCTCACCAGCAAAACCCAGTCCCGTGTCCTCATCAACAAGGATGCACATCAGATTCCCGGATGGAACTTTAAAATGTCCATCTGGCAACAACCAAATTGTTGTTCTCTATGAGGAAAGCAGCGGAAGCTACATCTTAAAATAGCCATGGAAGTCAGGCTGACTTTCCTCAGGACAGATGCAGTGTGTCTGGGTCTGAAGACACATCATATGAAGGGAGAGGAACCTTGCGGGGGAGAAAAGAGCGAATTAGGAAGCAGCTTGAAGCAAATTTCTCCTTGTTGTTAGACACCCTCAAGTCAGGTCTGACTCACAGCAACCCTGTGTACAACAGAACAAAACACTATCCAGCCCTGTGCCATGCCTGGCACTATATCAGTGCTTCTCTGCTATTCATAGGGTTTATAATGGCAGATTGTTCTGGGAGTGGATTGCCAGGTCCTTCTCCCAAGCCTACAGCACCTGGTATTTCCAGGCAGTGTCCCATCTAAGTACTAACCAGGCCAACCCTGCTTAGCTTCCGAGGTCTGATAGGATCGGACGCCATAGTGCTACAGCTGCAGGCGTATTTTCATTACCAATAATACAATAGTAATAAGATAATTTTCATTACCAATGAGTGAAGTAATAGCAAGCTTCACTATTTACTCAACACATCTTCCCTCATTGCATGTCAGATACTGTGCTAATTCCTTCAGATAAGTACTTCATTTAACTTTCCAAACAACCCTATAAAGTTTAAGTACAACCAATTATCCTCACTCTCTGAATGTGGAAACCAAATTTTACAGAAATGAAGTCATGTGTGGCAATTTAAACAGTTACTAAAGAGCCAGGCTGAGATTCTAAGCTATTTACTCACTTGCTTGGAGCCAGCATTGGGAAGCAAGGTTATAGATACTGTGGGGAGTTCTTATCCCATATATAACCACAGGCTAGAGCTGCACATCTAGACGCGTCATTTTGCCAACCTTTTGGTTTTACCTAAATCCGAATGGGAAACAACGTATAGATCCACAGAAAATAATAGATCAAAGGGAGTCCGAGGGCTCTTTTGACATTTGTGTGAACTTTAAGATCACCAAACTTCCTCTGAGGCGCAAACCAGGCACTTGCAGTTCAAATAGTATTTCACAAGATGGCTCCCTCGCTATTTTTAGGTGCAACTTCCATAATAAAACCCAACATGAGAGTTGCCTATGTGTAAATCTATAGGAAGCTGTGGGTTCTTCAGTTACTTTTTGAATGAGCATCCACCAAATACTTTTTGCTAACAAGATACATTTATATAGCCTACAACTGCAACTAGAAGGGGAGGGGAATTTCCCTGCAAAGGAATGTTGCCAAAGAATAACAATAACAATGGATACGAATTTTGTCCCCTCCCTTGCCTAGATGATTCCTTGACACACTGGCCCTCCATGGGTCTGATCCCAAAGTCCTTCTCCGCCCTCACTGACCTTTCACAGCCACAGTATCTGCTATTTGACTCTAAGTGGTTATAAAGAAAAGTGAGCCCTAAATCTAAATGTTGACCAACCACTTTTTCTGAATCTCAAGGCACTAAATAGAGATTTGTTCAAGGTGTAAGGAAATTATATTTCTATGTTGTTGTTGTTGTTAGGTGCTGTCGAGTCGTGACAGACTCATAGCGACCCTCATAGGGTTTTCAATGGCTGACTGTTTCAGGATTGCCTTGGGAGTGGGTTGCCACATCTTTCTCCCATTTTTGCAGTGCTGGGACTCAAACTCGGGACGTCAGAGACTGCAGAGTAGTGCTCTACCAACTGAGCTAAATCTCAGCCCTATATTTCTATAAATGGGTTTAAATTCATGAGCTAGTTCATGGCCTGATGAGCTGACTTTCCTCTTTATCCTAAGAGTGGAGGAAAATTGACTCAACAGTATCAAGGAGACAGGGAACTATTTCTTAGTAAGAAATCTGAATAATGAGTTTCCCATGTGTTGAGAAATACTATGACTCAGGAGTCTGAGCTGCTCTTATTGCATTTCCTGGAAGTCACACTTTAAAGATTATTGTACAAAGACTTTTCCCTCTAGAAACTTTAGTAGGATCTGTTGTCAAATCCCCGACCTTAGCATCAAATAATAAATCATAAACCAATTAGTGAAGCTACACTATCGATAAGCAGTGAAAACAACAGAACTGTATAATTCCTCTATCATCAATGTGCCCAGAAAGTTATCATTAATAAATAAATAATCTAATTTATTATTAGATATAATAAATTCAAAACTTTAATTCCTTTTCCTTTAAATAACAGGGGGCTTGGTGGGCACAAGTAATCTGAATTGCTAAGAAAGCATATGATATCCGATTTACAATCATTTTCCTCAACTGCAAATACATTCATTCTAATTTACTCCCAAGTATGCTAAAGGCAATATAGCATATAGGCTAAAACTGCAGCCTCTAGAGCCCCAGAAATCTCTATCTGAATCCAACCTCTGCACTCTATCACTAGAATGTTACCAAAAACACAAAACAAAAACAGCAACATTCTCTGTGCCTCCATTTCCACATCTGTTCCCCATCTGTAAAACAGCTTTGAGGAGCATATGACATGCATAAGGGACTTAGCACAGAACACAGAACATGGTAAAATGTTAGATGCTATTGAGTTGGATCTGACCCACAGCAACTCAATGTATATGAGAACAAAACACCACCCAACACTGTGCCATGCATATGATCTTTCTATGTTTGAGCCCATTGTTGCAGACATCTGTGTTTCTACTCATTTTGAGTCATGCCACATTATCAAAAGGAGGTCTCAGGACCTTTACTCCATTCCTGTAATTAAGGTTGACCCTACTTCAAAGGCCTGCAGCTGTAGCCCTGTGGCATCTGATCCCATCAGATCTCAGAAGCTAAGCAGGGTAGGGCCTGGTTAGTCCTTGGATGGGAGACCGCCTGGGAACACCAGGTCCTGTAGACTTGGGAGAAGGACCCAGGAACCCCCTCCCAAAAATCAATCTGCCATAGAAAACCCTATGAACAGCAGAGAAGAACTGAAAATAGTGTTTCGCCTATTGTATATAGGGTTGCTATGAGTCGGATACCGACTCGATGGTACCTAAACAACAACAACTACTACTACTTCAAAGAGGCAACCCTTTCCCAGTCATTTCTTGAATGCCTTTCAGCCTGGAGGGATCATTGTCCAGAACTGTATTTCTCAGTGCTTCTCTGCTATTCACAAGGTTTACAATGGCTAATTGTTTTGGGAGTGGGCTGCCAGGTCCTTCTCCCTAGTCTATCTTAGTCTGGAAGCTCAGCTGAAACCTGTCTGCCATGGGTGGCCCTGCTGGTATCTGAAATACTGATGGCATAGCTTTCAGTATCACAGCAACAAGCAAGGTCCCACAGCAGGACAAGCTGACGGACATGTGGGAGGCATGGCAAGTAGACAAGGAGTATCAGCCAGCTAGGGGCACTTCACTAACCACAAAGCTTGACTGAGGTGCCACCCATTAAGGGATTAAGCATTAAGCCTGGGATAAGTGTTCATTTTTTATTTAAAACAGTAAGAAGGGTGGAAATAACGGTGGTGCTAAGGACAATGGTACTTTTCCTGAAATATGTTTAAGGAGGATTTGAGACAACATTCTCTTTCCATATTATTTGCAGATCATATGAAGGCCTAAAAACATGTGTTACTCTAATCAAATGATCTATAAAGTGAAGGGCCCTGAGTCACTGCCGTTCACCTTACGTTCTCAGGCCCCAGGAAGCATTAGCAGCTCTCAGAATATTCCACCCTTCATTAGCAGCTGGTAAGCACAGCGACTCTTTTCCTGTTCTTCGATGGAGCTAGGCTGACGTCTCTGGTTGGATTATCAGACAGCACCTAGCTTGAGACGGCTTTCATCTCCGTCATATCCACGATACACAGAACTGGGAAGTGAGGGGAAATGGCAGCTGAATCTCTTAAATAAAAATCATAAAACATAACAGTGGAAATGAGAAGTAGAATGCCAACCCCATCACTACACAAATATGGGAAATCGAGGCCAAGAAACATCGAAAATTGATGGTAATTAGGGAGCATAAACTGAGAAATACAAAGTTTTAAAGTACTGACTGCTGATTTTTTTTTTCTTTTCTTTTTTTTTTTATGGTACTGGGGGTTGGACCCAGGCCCTCACACTTCTATCCTTTGCAAGTGCTGGACCACTGAGCTGCATGCCCAGCCCTCCTTGTTTTTGTTTTGTTTTGTTTTTACTTTTTGAGACAGGGTCTTTCTAAATCACGCAGACTGCCTCTGGTCTTGAACTTGCCATCCTCCTGCCTCTGCCTCCCGAGTCACTAGGATTACAAGCATGTACCACCATGCCCGGCTATATTTGTTGTTGTTGTTGTTAGGTGCCGTCAAGTCAGTATCCGACTCATAGCAACCCTCATAGGGTTTTCAATGGCAGCTTATTTCAGGATTGCCTTGGGAGTGGATTACCAGGTCCTTCTCCCATTTTTGTGGTGCTGGGAATTGAACTCGGGACCTCCGAGACTGCAGCGCAGTGCTCTACCAACTGAGATAAATCCCAGCCCTGGCTATATTTAATAGAATTTTATTTGAAATTAGGGAGTAAGTAACTGTCCTTGCCTTAGCTATTACATTGGAGTTTGTTGTTGTCAGGCGCTGTAGAGTCAGATCCAATTGTCAGCAACTCTATGTACAAGAGAACCAAACCCTCCCAGGCACTGTGCCATGCCTGGCA
Organism: Pedetes capensis; assembly: GCA_007922755.1. Lineage (NCBI taxonomy): Eukaryota > Metazoa > Chordata > Mammalia > Rodentia > Pedetidae > Pedetes > Pedetes capensis. The sequence continues at coordinate 69,071 of VMDO01004116.1, forward strand.
CTACGTCCGTGCTTCTCTGCTATTCACAGGGTTTCCGATGGCTGATTGTCTCGAGAGCAGGCTGCCAGGTCCTTCTCCCATTTTTGCAGTGCTGGGGTTCAAACCCAGGGCCTCAGAGCTACCAACTGAACTAAACTCCAGCCCATTACATTGGGACAGTAATTCAAAACTCATCAACTATTGTTAGTCCCAGACAGGAAAAGACTGAGAGAGAGGGGGAGCCACCCTAGCAAAGATGCGTAACTTACCAGATACTGAATTTGCATGGTGACAGTTGTGTTATTCAGGTGAACGAATGTATCTCTAAAACTACAAAGGGACATCTGCTAAACTCAGTTTAAACGCAGCATCCACTACCATCATTAGGAACCATATCTGGAATGCAATTAGACTCCCAGTAGTCTTTAACTCTGACAAATAAAATACTTGCAAACTAATGTGTTTGTGTGCCTTATATTTTAAAAATACACACTATAAAAATTTCATTTGTACATATTTATATAGTTAAACTCTATGCAATTGATATAGAATGATGCCATCAAGCTTAAATATCACACAGTTTTCTAACACATGGTAAATGCAGATACAGTTTGCTTCCTTTAGTACTCACAAGTAAAGCTGGAGCCATAGCACACAACTGTAATCCCAGTTACTCAGAAGGCTAAGGCCGGAGATCCTGAGCTTGAGGCCAGAGGCAGGCTGCACAACTTAGAGAGACTCTATCTCAAAATAAAAAATTTGAAAAGGGGGGCTGGAGGTGCAGCTCAATGGTAGAGCACTTGCCTTGTGTGCAGAAGGCCCTGGGTTCAACCCTCAGTACTGAAAAAATTAAAAATTAGGAAAAAGGAAAGAAAAATTTCTCTAAAAACAACTAACTTAATAAAAGAAACCAAGTACAAGATTAAAAGGAAGACTCTTTAAAAAACAGAAAAAGACAGTTATTTGAAAAATAGGTTACAAGTAAAGTTAGGAAATTCGGGCTAGTATCCCTCATACACAACACATAACAACAAAGAAATCTGTTGAGGTGTGATGGGAAAAGATGTGATCTGAGAATTTTATACCCAACCAAATTATCTCTTATGTGTGAAAGCAAGGAAAAGCCATCTTCAAATATGCAAATATTTATCTGACCCATGTTCATTTCTTTTAAAAGTATCTGAGGATAAAAGAAGTCAATTATGGGACAAGTTTTTAGAGTAATGTTATTTATACAGCACACAAACTTGTTTTTCCCACAGACTGAAGTAATATAGTTTGATCTTACGTGGGATGAAACACTTTAGATGACTAGATAACCTTGCCTAGGGAAAAGGTTAACAAAATGTTTTTTCCTTACAAATTAAAGTAGGACAGTATAATTGGTACTATAAAAGAAAAGGGTCTGGGGTTTAGCTCAGTTGGTAGAGCGCCGCTCTGCAGTCTCTGAGGTCCCAAGTTAGATTCCCAGCACCACAAAAATGGGAGAAGGATGTGGCAACCCACTCCCAAGGCAATCCCGGAACAATCAGCCATTGAAAACCCTATGAGGGTCGCCATGAGTCGGACATGACTCAACGGCACCTAACAACAACAACAATAAAAGAAAAGGCAACTTATGACTTTCTATGTCTTTAAAGTTCATATTAAAAGAGCTGAGTAGCTGCTTTGTTGTTGTTAAGTGCATTTGAGTCAGACGTTCAAGTAATTGCTTTATTTTTTTTCACTTAAAAGTCTAGTAAATCATTAAATGATAATATATTATGCCAATAGGCTAACACGTATAATATCCACAAAGATTATGAATACTACCATGTTAAATATCTCTAATCTAAATATCTTCTGTATTGACAGAAGTCAGTGATTATGGTATGATAGCAACTATGTCAAGCAGACACAGGAAATTCAATGTAAGGAATGTTGTTTTCCTTTTTTATATATTTCTGTTATTTTTCTATTTTTCTATTCATCATACACATCACCATATGACAAAAAGTCAACTCATGTGGCCGCCTAATAAACAAAAAAGTCACACTAATGATTTTGAAAGAATACAAGCACAGAAAAGAACTACTAAAAAGTGTTACTGAGTAAATGAAAATGTGAAATTATATATATAATTTAAATATCCCAATGCCACTTTCTGCAGTGGCAAACAACAAATAATCATCAATAGGAGATTAAAGATATGATGACATATCCTTATAATGGAATACTATGTAGTTATTAAAATAATAAAGCAAATCTTCAGGAAATGATAAGAAAACCCTGTCAAGACCTCTTATTATATGGAGGTATTTTCAGTCACATCATATGGTTGTGAAAGCTGGACATTAAACAAGGGAGACAGGAAAAGAATTGGTGCATCTGAATTATGGTGCTGGAGACATCTACTGAATATACCATGGACTGCCATAAGAAACAACAGATCTGTCCTAGAAGAAGGCAACCAGAGTGCTCCTTGGATGGCTAGACTGCGTCTTATGTATTTTGAACATGTAGTCAGGAGAGACCAATCCCTAGAGAAGGACACTATGTTTAGTAGAGTGGTAGGTCAGTGCAAAAAAGGAAAACCCTCCACCAGTGGATTGACACAGTGGCTGCAACAATGGGCTTAAACATAAATAAGATCGTGTGGCTGGCATAGAATTGGGAAGTGTTTCCATCTGCTGTACATAGGATTGCTATGAGTCAGACTCGACTCAACGGCACCTAACAACAACATCAAGGTAGAGTGCAAACATCATTTCTTTAATAAAGGAACGTGTCTATACTAACTATAGACACATAAACATGCATATATATATATATATACACACACACAAATGACTTCAGGGGAGACAGGAAACAGTAGCAGTGATTGGTATTGTGTAGGGGTCGACAGCTTAAGGAGGTGGCTGCAGAGAAGGACACAGCTATCACTCTATATTCTTTCTACTGCTTCATTTGTTTAACAGCATGCAGATACTCTGTATCCATCTTTAAGTGAAAGCATACAGTCTTTGAAGTGAGCATATCATTAATTACTCACTATTTTCATGCCCAATGTTGCCAGGTAAAAACTTATTTCCTTTCTGTGCTGACAGAAGCAAAATATCTATCCTGAGTTGCATGGATGTATACGTGCTTCCTAAAGTTTCCATGAATTTTAAAAGGCAATCTTCGCTGCACATCTTCAAACATTCAACGAAACCCTTATAAAATCAACCAAGAGACATTGTAACAAGACAAAGACTTTGTGAAATGTGATTTACAATCCAGCCTATGCTATGCTGCTCCTTTCCACAAATATCCACATTAACAGTGTCTGCACCATCACCACCTTTTATTGTCATAAATCTGTCATTTCTACCCCCTCAATGAACCCCATAAGAATACACTGATTTCTCTTTTTGGCATTTCGATTTCATTTTCTTAAAATGTTCCTTTCAAAGTCAGATATTTTTTAAAGCTCAGAATGCTACAGATTGACATTGGCAGCCCCTCTAGTTTTCTAAAACACATCCATTTCTCACCATGTTTACCAGAAACAGCTGAGACTCTGCAGGAGCTGGGGCTAGAGATAGCTGGGACCACAGGACCATGCAAAGCTCAGCAGCAGCGTAAGACTGGCGCGTTTTCAGCAATGCCTTGCCGTGCATTTCCTTTCCGAACACTCCATTCAGCTCTCAAAACAGACATTTAGTCTGCTACCCCTCCCCCACCATGTGGTTCCTCTACTTTCGGGGCTGGGGTTTAGCTCAGTTGGTAGAGCACTGCTCCACACTCTCTGCAGTCCAGGTTTGATCCCCAGCAGCACAAAAATGGGAGAAGGACGTGGCAATCCACTCCCGAAACAATCAGCCACTGAAAACCCTATGAGGGTCGCAATGCTTTGGACCCAACTCGGTGGCACCTAACAGCAACTCTATTTGTAATATGGGATTTTCTCTGAATTTTTAAAAAGCCACAAAAGTTACATTTTTAATGACTCTAAAAATTAAGATAGAAATTATTTAAGCCAATGGTTCTAAACTCTTGCATGGATGGCAGACCTCTCGGTGAATCTGATATACATTGCGGACTCTCTCCAGAAAACTTGATTATAGACCCCTGAAGTTTATCCAGTATTTTCCAAAGGTTAATGGAAATTAAGTCACAAATCTTAATTGAACCTTCATTGAACAATGAAAAAAATGGAGAAATGCAGTGTGTTTTTTAAATGATCCATTGTGTTGGCATGATAATTTATGAAACATTTAAAAACACATCATCCTATGAGTTTTCATAAAATCCCATGAGACAGAGGTGTCATTATTGCTATTCTTGCACTAGAAATTCATTTAGAATGAATTTCATGTTAGAAAACAACTCAGAGAAGTTCAGTGACCTGATCAAAATCACACGGCGAAAAAACATTGAGATCGGGCTTTAAATCCAGCTTTTCTTGAAGAGGCTGTCCTTTTTCCAGTTTACTTGCTTTGCTCCTTTGTCGAAAATAAGGTGGCTATAGGTGTGATGAGGTATATCTGGGTCTTCTATTCTGTTCCAGATGTCTTCGGGCCTATTTTTGTGCCAGTACCAAGCTGTTTTTGCAACCACTGCCCCGTAGTAAAGTTTGAAGTCAGGGATGGTGATTCCACCTGCATTAGATTTGCAGCTTAAAAGTGTTTTGGCTATACGTGGTGCTGGGAAACATGGTCATCCACATGCAGACAAATGAAAGTGGATCCGCATCTCTCAATATACATGAGAGTTAACTCAAGATAGATAAAAGATCTCAACATAAAACCAGAAACTTTAAAACTCATAGAAGGCAAGATAGGCAATACACTCCATCATATAGGCATTGGAAGGGATTTCCTTAATAGGACTCCAATTGCTCAAGAAATTGCAACAAGAATAGATAAATGGGACCACATGAAATTAAAAAGCTTCTGCACAGCAAAAGAAACAATTAACAGAGTCAAGGAAACCCCCATGGAATGGGAAGAAATCTTCACATTTTATACATCTGACAAAGGTCTAATTACTAGAATTTATAAAGAACTCAAGG
>VMDO01004116.1:74184-129184 GCA_007922755.1 Pedetes capensis
ATGGGCAAAGGAACTGAGTAGACAGTTCTCAAATGAAGAGGTCCATAAAGCCATGAAACACATGAAAAAGTGCTCAACATCCCTAGCCATTAGGGAAATGCAAATCAAAACAACACTGAGATTTCACCTTACACCAGTAAGAATGGCCAAGATCAATAAAACAAACAACAACAAATGCTGGCGAGGCTGCGGGGAAAAGAGAACACTCTTACATTGTTGATGGAGCTGTAAATTGGTCCAACCACTGTGGAAATCAATATGGAGGTACCTCAAAAAACTAAAAATAGATCTACCATATGACCTAGCTATAACACTATTAGGGATTTACCCAAAAGGAGATGAGTCATCATACCACAGAGACACCTGCATCTCCATGTTCAATGCAGCGCTTTTCACAATAGCAAGGATATGGAATCAACCAAAGTACCCTTCAACAGAAGAATGGATAAAAAACTATGGTATATGTACACAATGGAATACTATTCGGCAATCAAGAAAAATGAAATAAGGTCATTTGCAGCAAAATGGATAGAATTAGAGAAAATTATTTTGAGTGAACGAACACGAGCTCAGAAAGAGAAACAACACATGTTCTCACTCATATGTGGGAGCTGATTCAAAATTACAAGAAGGAAAAATCCTACTCAAAGGTCAGATCATAATAAAATGGGGGAGGGAAGATAAGAATGATGTCAATATAAATGAACTAGAAATCGCATGTGATTGTTCTAACAAGATAAAAATAAAGACCACTACAGGAAAAGTTTCTACCTTAAACAGAACTGGAACCCAAGGACATATAGAAAAATACTACTAAGTAAAAGATAGAGAAGACTTGGATGGGAAACTTAGATGGGAAGGGGGGAGGGGGGAAGCATAGGGGAGGGTAAGGGGTAACCTATATGAATAATGTTTATCAAAATGCATATATGGAAATGTCACAATGAAAAGCATGTCAAAATGAATCACATTATGATATACATTAAAAATTTCTAATAAAAAGAATCCAGGTTTTCTTCCACACTTGTATGTTTTCTTTCTTGCTTTCCATTCTTTCCTGTAATCCAGTGATTGGCAAACCCTTCCTGGCAGTGCCCAGATAGGAAATCTGTGCAGCTTTGGAGGCTATCTGGTCTCTGTTGTAACTGTTTGACTCGGCTGTTAGCGCAAGAGTGCTCCCAAAGTCAACATAAAAGCAAATGCATGTGGCTGTGTTCTGTCGATCACATTGACTACGTGACAAGCCAGATCTTGCCAGGGCCACAGTTTGCTGATCCCTGCTTTATTTCGCTTCTGCGTGACAGGTGAGCCAACCCTTCTCATCTCCTAAATAGTGCGAGTGTTTCCAGCCATGTGGCTTCTGACCTTGCTGGGTGAGCATTGTTATAAAACTCTAAACACGTACGGAATCCCTACACAGTGTCACTGATAAAGGTAAAAATCTTTGCAAAAAGTTATAATGTGGACCTTACATATTTACTTTTATTTTTATTTATTTTCACTGACAAAATCATTGCCTAAGTAGACCTTTCTGGGAAATAGCCCCCTTCGATAAAGCAAGAGGAGTCAAAGTTATGTAAGAAAAGAACAGTTTTTTGTAGTGATAGTTAATGGGATACTGTTTGAAAAAAAGTGAAATATAAAATGTATATCCTGATCATAATATGTAATGGATTTGAATATCAAATAACATTAAAGGAGGGTACTCAATTAGCAGATTTTTACAAAAGAGATTGTTGTTGTTGTTGTTGTTGTTGTTAAGTGCCGTCAAGTCGAGTTGGTATCCAACTCATAGCGACCCTCACAGTGTTTTCAATGGCTGACTGTTTCAGGATTGCCTTGGGAGTGGATTGCCAGGTCCTTCTCCCATTTTTGAGGTGCTGGGAATTGAACTTGGGACCTCAGAGACTGCAGCACAGCGCTCTACCAACTGAGCCAAATCCCAGCCCCTAAAAAGAGATTATGATAGTTATTTGACATGTCACTAAATATTCTTGCTCTTCTGAGCAATGATAGGACTTCATTTCCCATATACACTCTTGAAGCTGCTCAGCCAGCATTCTGTACCTGGCAATAACGTGCACATTTGTACGAAGCTCCATCAGCCAGCGTGCACTGTGCCCAGCTCTCTTCTTAAGCACGGGCAACAGCGTCCACAGAGGTCTCTAAGTGAGGACCATGAGCAGAGGCTTCCCTCCTACTCACACGAGATGTTGTTAGGTGCCCTCTTATTTATGTTTAAGCCATTGTTGCAGACACTGTGTCAATCCATCTGGTGGAGGGTTTTCCTTTTTTTTCGTTGACCGGCCACTCTCCCAAACATGATGTCCTTCTCCAGGGATTGGCCCCTCCTGACTACATGTCCAAAATATGTAAGATGCAATCTGGCCATTCTTGTTTCCAAGGAGCACTCTGGTTGCACCTCTTCTAGGACAGATCTGTTGGTTCTTTTGGCAGTCCATGTATATTCAATAGACGTCTCCAGCACCACAATTCAAAAGCATCCACTCTTCTCCTGTCTCCCTTGCTCAACGTCCAGCTTTCACAACCATATGATGTGACTGAAAATCCCATGGCGTGAGTCAGACGCACCTTCGTCTTCATTGGGACACCTTTACTTTTCAATACTCACACAAGATGCACAGAGTAAAAACAGAAACACTCTCACTTTACGAAGCCACCATGATGCAGGAAACTGTCACAGAAAATGACTTACAGAGGCATAACGTAATAGACATAGACTTTTAAATGTTATAGAAAACCACAGGCTTGTATAAATGCTGACTTTCATTATATTCCATTAATAATCCCCCACGTGCCTGACAGCTTGCGCTGTGGGGCTTGGATGTCGCTGGGATGCTGAGAGCTGTGCCGCTGGGATCTCAGGTACCCACAGGGCCACCTTCGGCTAGTAGGACCTATTTCCTACCCCTCTTTCTGCTGTGATTTATAACAAGAAATACAGACTGACTTGGGAATGCCACCCTGATTCCGGGCACAGAGCTCCTAAAATGCTTCTAATGTCTAAGCCAGGCATGGCAGTGCCCACTTACAAGCCCAACACTGGGGAGGCTGAGGCAGGAGAACCGATGGAAGTTTAAAGCCAGCCTGGTCTACACAGCAAGTTCCCAGAGAATATGGGCTACCCAAGGAAAGCCTGTTTCAAAAACAACAACAACAACAAAAAGTCCTTCTAATTTCTTGAGGAATAGAGGTGCTAGGAGAATTTGGGTTCTAATACTTGAACTTTTCCTATTTGTCTGTCAGCTTATTGTCCCGTGGGCCTTGTGTGTTGCCATGATGCTGAAAGATATGCTACTGGTATCTCAGATACCAGCAGGGCCACCCATGGTGGACAGGTTTCAGCTGAGCTTCCAGGCTAAGACAGACTAGGGAGAAGGACCTGGCAACCCACTCCTGAAACAATTAGCCATTGAAAACCCTATGAATAGCAGAGAAGCACTGTCAAGTATAGTGCTGGAAAATGATCCCCCCAGGCTGGAAGGCATTCAAGAAACAACTAGGGAAGAATGCTTCCTCAAAGTAGAGTTGACCTTAATGACAGAAATGGAGTAAATGGGGCCTCCTTTTGCGGATGTGACATGACTCAAAATGAGAAGAAACAGTGGCTACAACAGGGCTTAAACATAAAAAGATGGTGTGCATGGCACAGAGTTGGGTAGTGTTTCATTCTATTGTACAGAGGGTCACTGTGAGTTGGACCCAACTCAACAGCACCTTACAACAACAACACTTGAACTTAGCCTGTGGTTCCTGGCACAGAGTTCCTAATCCCTTGGCATCTCCTGGGTGACAAGAGTGTCTTTGATCCAAATGAGGTGGCTCTAGATGGGGTCCTTGATGGGGACTGGTCCTCACAGAGGCCAAGACATGGTTAGAAGTCTGGCTCGTCCAGCCTGACCTCCATCTTCCACTGAGCAGAGGGTCTGGAGAGTGAGTTAATGGGCATGTCTACATATTGAAGCCTCCATAAAAATCCATGAACTGGACCTGGCAATCCACTCCCAAGGCAATCCCGAAATAGTCAGCCATTGAAAACCCTATGAGGGTCGCTATGAGTCGGATACCGACTCGACGGCACCTAAAAACAACAACAACAGGGTTTGGGGGGGCGGGGTCCCAGGTTGCTTCCAATTCCACATACAAAATCCCGGAGGGTGGAGCTCCCACACAGGGCACGGGGGAGCTCCGTGGCCCGTCCCATACAGCTAGCCCTATCTGGCTCTTCATCTAACTGTGCTTCTGTGTCCTGTACAATGCCCTGTGTAAGAATGTGGCAGTGTGAGTGGCCTGCACCACTGAGGTCCCCAGACAGCTCCAGCACATGATCCACTCCAATGAGGGGCCGCTGAGGGTCGGCAGTGGAGACGTCCCAGCAGGTGGACTTGGGGCTGGGTCTCAGGAGGGGGCAGCCTGCTGGGTCTGAGCCCCCGACCTGGGAAATCTGAGGTGAACTCCTGGCCGGCAGCACCAGGCCTGGATTGACCTAGAGCACACTCTCTTGGCATCTGCTGCAGAACCGCTCAGCCTGAGCTGAAACCCTAACACATATACCATCAGACGTGCTCCGTATTGAACTGGAACCCAAGGACATATAGAAAAATACTACTAAGTAAAAGATAGAGAAGACTTAGATGGGAAACTTAGATGGGAAGGGGGGGAGGGGAGGAAGCATAGGGGAGGGTAACGGGTAACCTATATGAATAATGTTTATCAAAATACATATATGGAAATGTCACAATGAAAAGCATGTCAAAATGAATCACGTTATGATGTACATTAAAAATTTCTAAAAAAAAAAAAAAGTGTTCTGTATTGAGTGGTGACCATACAGTGGGGGAAACCTTTCATTTTTCTTTCACACCCGTTCTTCCCTTTTTTTTTCTCTGCTGCTTGCCTTTGGCAGCTATACTTTTTCTTGTTGTTGTTAGGTGCCGTCGAGTCAGCGTCCAACTCATAACAACCCAATGTACAACATGTGAAACACTATTGTCAGCGCCTCTCTGGTATTCGTAGGATTTTTTAATGGCAGACACTTTCTCTGAGCATCTTCAACAAGGGAAGACTAAGTCTAGAGGGGAGGGGTATGATATATCAACTCCGCCAGGTCACTTGTTTGTTGGTTTGATTTAAAAAGAATTTTGCAAGAAGCAGAAGTTCAAGATTCGTAACTCACGCGTATACTTTTTATGATCTGAGACTTGCAATTGCTCATATTATCGCTATTCCTCCCAAGACGTTAGAACCGAGGGCTGGCCGCGTGCAATCCCTTTCCGTCTAGCATGACTCATATCTGCAGTGTCATTTTCATGCACAGAAACCATGATACTTAAACCTGAGCCTCATTTCACACAGGTACTTCTTTTGGAAACATCATGTAATACCCGCAGTCCCACGGAGCGATGCCAATGTTCCAAGGGTAAGATTGCACAAGTCTAAAAAAACTCAAGCCAAAAAAAAAAAAAAAACTGGGGAGAAAGCCAATATGTAGTATAATTATGAGCTGCATGTGGGCACGCCTGGACAAATACTACAGTCCTTCGTTATCGAATGAAACACTTCAGACGCTTACAAAAAATATTTTTCTCAGCATCATCCCTCCTAGTCTTCATCACATCCCAGAGCAACACCTGAATACCTAGCTGTCAGTCAGTCACTCTGTAAGAGTGATCTCCAGTTCAGCGCCAGGGGCCAGTTTCATGCAAGACAATTTCTGCACGTGCTGGCAGGTGGGACTGAGGATGACTCAGGCGCATTAGAGTTCTTGTGTAAATACAGATGAAGCCGCACTTGCTCAGCTGCTGCTCTGGTAGTGGTCTATGGTCTGAGGGGTTGAGGACCCCGGTTCTATAAAATTTATAATCTAGGACAAGGAGCACCGTGCTTCAGAGGTCAGGAAGGGGGACAGGCAGGGGAAAAAAATAGATTCAGCTTTTATTCAGGACACGACAATTCCTTGCTTCCAATTTTTGTGGTAATTTCAAGGTCACAACGCTTGACAGTGATTGCTTTCCCGAAGACTAAAAATCTGTCATTGCAAGCTTTTAAAAGATACTTAGAAATAAGGGAAACCATGCTCTATTTTAGGATACGAGCAATTTCTGATACAAATCCACCTGAGATATATGGACGACTATGATGCTAATTCCAATCCCCTCTGATCTCAGAAGCTAAGCAGGGTCAGGCCTGGTTAGTCCTTGGATGGGAGACCGCCTGGGAACACCAGGTGCTGTAGGCTTGGGAGATGGACCTGACAACCCACTCCCAAAAACCAATCTGCCATTGAAAACCCTATGAACAGCAGAGAAGCACTGACAACAGTCCTGGGCATGACACAGTGTTGGGGAAAGTTTCATTCTGTTGTACATAGGGCTATTATGAGTCAAACCAGACTCAATGGCACCTAACAGCAATAACAACAACAACAAGATGCTAATACCCATTGACCAACTTCCTTCTTGCTGGAATTCCTGTTAGAGCTATACTATAGTGTTCTCTATTCCTTTATTATTAAACACAAAAAATCTACTTTCTGAGAGGTTATATCCCCAACATTCCCAAATCTCTTTTCAACCTGCACAAAATTAAGCACTAGGTGTTCTGATTTGAACCTCTACTGGCCTGATGTAACATTTACATATGCAATGAGAAGGGAATATAGCTAATCTATTTAATTAGTGCTTGGAAGTCCACAATACTACTTACGCAATAATTCACCTTTATTGCCCATCCAATATAATTATGTATTCTGTAAATTTAACAACTCTTCATGGAACATTTTCTCTGACAAAGGCATTTTTACTTGGAAAATAATTAACCCTGCACACAGATTTTGAATGGCAGGAACATACGTTAACATATTGAGATGTGTTTTGTTTTCATTAATTTAAATGTGTGGAAAGAGCAACAGAATCACAAACTCAAAACAACTTCAGTTCAACTTCTGTACTTCAATTACACGACAACAGAACTGCATATTTAAAAAGATAATCATCCTCTTTCACAAACCGGCATGAAGGAAAGTGCAGTGTGATTACAGAGTCAGAGTTGCAAGTAGTTGGAAGTCACCTTGCAAAGTTACCTGCCTTTCAAGTTGCCTGAAAGAACCATAGCTTTCATTTAAAATGGGTTTCCAAAGCCCAACACCCAATTCTCCAAGAGATTAGTGAAATGCCACAGAGTTATGAGGGCACTAAATTAAAAAGTTAGCACTCAACACCCAAAGCTGCAATGGCACCAGCCTCTGGGAAACGGCTTACTGTCAAATTCTACACTACCGCCCCATGCCCACTCATTTCCAAGGACAGGCGGTGACTTCCGTGGTCACAAGGGCGAACCAAAACCCTTGGAATCTTTCCTTACACTTTTAAGTTCCCGTCTTCTATGGCTTACAGCAGAGAAGCTGTTAGACTCTGCGGAAAATGAGGTTAAGGCTTTGCAATTTTCAACATACTGTATTTCCAAAACACTTTGGTTTTAACCAGAAGCGCTTGTGAAAATTGCTACTAACATTTATTTCAGGGTTTTTTGCTAATTAATTAAGCATTATGCCAAACTGGTAAGCTATGTTTGCTGTAACTCTATAAGCATTAGCTTAATAGGTTCAGTAATTCAATCTAGGTAAAAGCAAAGTGGAGGCTCCAGTGGCTGGTTCAAAACATAGAAAAAAAAAAAAAAAACAGAGAAACTGCATAGCCAAGTTCAATCCCAACACACAAGTATTAGAAAATCAGAGTTCCTTATAAACGTGAGAAATATTACTCCAAAGAAACATCCCCCATTCAGACTTCACAGGACTGCTTTGGGACTTGAAGTCACTGGAGACCAAAGTGGTGTCCTTTTTATTTGCATTCTAGAACTCAGAGACCTGAGGCAGCTGAGCAATCCTGACCTCACTCTGATTTACTTCCCATTGAGGAAAAGTTGATTATTTTAATCATAATTATATTCAAGTATGTTGTTGCTGTTGTTAGGTGTCATCAAGTCGGTGTCTGACTCATAGCAACCCAGTGTACAACAGGCAAAACAGTATCATCAGCACTTCTCTGCTATTCATAGAGTTTTCAATGACTGATTGCTTTGGGGAAGTGGGTTGCTGCGTCCTCCCAATATTAAAGTATAACTATATATTAATATATAATTATAATAACATTAAGATATAGCTTTATCAGTTACAGATTTCATGCCTTTAGGTAATAAAGTTATCTTAATTTTATTCTAATCTTCAAACTGACCTCTAAATCAAGTACAGTTATACATTCCTCTTTTTATTTATTTTTTTTACATTTTGGTGTTTTGAGATGCAGTCTTTCTTTATAACTCAGGCTGGCCTCAAATTTTTAATCTTTCTGCCTCAGCCTCCTAAATGCTGGGATTACAGGAGTGTGCCACCACGCCCAGCCATTCCATCACTTTTGCAACTGTCATTTCCAAGATTTTAACAGATTACTTCTGAGATTTAAAAGAACTCAACATTAGCTGGGCGTGGTGGTGCATGCCTGTAATCCCATCAGCTTGGGAGGCAGAGCCAGGAGGATTGCAAATTCAGACCAGAGGAAGTCTGCATAACTTAGTGAGACCCTGTCTCAAAAAGTAAAGGAAAAAAAAGGGGGCTAGGGGTGCAACTCAGTGGTCCAGCACTTGCATAGCATGCAAGCGCAAGGCCCTGGGTTCAACTCCTAGTATTGCAAAAAAAAACAAAACAAAACAAAATAAAAGTCAACATTTAAAAGACTAACAACTACAAATAACTGCAAATTTAAATCCTAACTCCCTAAGGTACTACTCTGAGGTAAGTGTATCTCCACCTATAAAGTTTTACAAAACCAATTGTTGTTGTTGTTAGGTGCCATCCAGTCGGTATCCAACTCATAGTGACCCTCATAGGGTTTTCAATGGCTATTTCAGGATTGCCTTGGGAGTGGATTGCCAGGTCCTTCTCCCATTTTTGCAGTGCTGGGAATTGAACTCAGGGCCTTAGAGACTGCAGCGCAGCGCTCTACTCACTGAGCCAAATCCCAGCACCAAAAAAAAAAACAAAAACAAAAAAAACAATTATCTATCCATTATTTACCTTCCTCTCTGCCACCTTCCTAGTTCAAATCAATGTCTCTTATGTTTAAAGGAATAACATCCCAACTACATTTTTCCTACACCCAATTCTCTGACCTCCAACACCAACTTGGTGTCCAACAACTCAATTCAACTTGGTGGTGGCCCAGATCTAGCAAGTCGAGGGCTCAGCTTCACAGGACTGACCCCACGTCAGACACCAGCAGGAAATGGCACACCCAGGGTCATGGCATGAATCTAAAATGCCCCCTACAGGTCATGTGCTGTAACACTTGGCCGCCAGCTCCGGAGCTGTTTGCTGAGGCTGTGGGAACTTTGGGAGGTGGGATGTAGCTTTGTGGGCGTGAGTCAGTGGGGGGTGGGCCATTGGAAGTCCTAACCCAGACCTGCCACCCTGGTTACTCCCTGCCTTCTGATCACCATGCAATGAGGTTGTCAGCCACAGGCCCTGTCCCCACTGCGATCCTGGCGCCATGATGGGCAGATCCTCTAACTGTGAGCCCCCAACAAATACCTCTTCCCCCATAAGTTTGCTTTAGTTGCTTCTCTGCCACAGCAACTGTAAACTAACTAATACACCCAGCCTGTCCACACCCCTGCCCAGCCAACTATAAATCCTGGGGTCCTCAGAGAATCCCAGAAAGTTCTGCCCTTGCTAATATTGATTTACTATAAAGCATATGCCTGCAGCCATAGCCCTGTGGCATCCAATCCCATCAAATCACAGAAGCTAAGCAGGGTCAGACCTGGTTAGTATTTGGATGGGAGACTGCCTGGGAACACCAGGTGCTGTAAGCTTGGGAGAAGGACCCGACAACCCACTCCCAAAAATTAACCCGCCATTGAAAACCCTATGAACCACAAAAAAGCACTGACAATAGTGTTTTGCCTGTTGTACACAAGGTCACTATAAGTTGGATACCCACTCGATGGCTCCTAACAACATAAAGCACATAAATCAGGAACAACCAAATAGATGTATGGGGTACGCATAGGCGTATGGGTCAAGGGCGGGGGTAACTCCATTTTCTAAACCCTTCTCTGGAATAGCAGTCCCCTATCGCTTTGATGTACTCACGAACAGAGTCATGCTTGATTAGATCATTGGCCATTGGTGATAGAAATCAACCTCTGGTATGTCCCTCCCAGAGGCCTGGGAATGGGGCTGACAGTTCCATCTTGAATCCCAAGACTGGCTTCTGTTATGGTGCAAGTGTGTCTGCCCGAGTTCATGTGTTGGTAACTTAATCCCCAAGGCAACAGTGTTGGCAGGAGGGACGTTTAAGAGGGGATTAAGTCAGATTAACATCAGTGTGGTAGGAGTGGGTTCCTGCTAAAATGATGCACTCAACTCCTTCCCCCACCGCCAGTCTCTTACGCTCTCTTGCCCTTCCACCTTCCTCCATGGGATGAAGCAGCAAGAAGGCCCTCACAAGTACAACCCCTCCACCTCGGACTTCCCCTCCTCCAGAACCATGAGCCCAAAAAGCATTCTATTGTTTATAAAAGATCCAGTCTGTGACATTCTGTTGTAGCAGCAAAACCCAGACTAAGACAGTTCTTCTTAGCTTCTTAGTTTCCAATTCTGAAGCTATCCAGAAGAACACCAGGAACCATCTCATTATCCCAAACTCAGGTATGGTAGAAAGTGGCTCCTTATGAATAACAAAGGACATTCCCATCTCTCAGAAAAGCCTATGGATTTTAGGAACTCTCTACTAGGAACCCAAGACAAAGATCAAATATATTTTTGGATCACACATCAACATCCATTTTATGTTACTGTAACAGAATGCCACAAACTGGGTAACTTATTAAAAACTCCTCAATCTATTTGGCTCGCAGTTCTGGATGCCAGGAAGTCCAACAGCATGGCATGGGCATCTGGCAAGACCCTTCTTGCTGGGTCACCCAGCAGCAGAAGGCAGACAGTCAAGAGAGCACTCAGGAGAGAACCCACAGGACTTAATCACTTCTTCAGGGTCACCTTGGGGATTAGGTGTCCAGCACATGAACTCTGGGGGAACCCATTCAAAGCACAGCAATCACATCATACTTCTCATGGGTGGCCCTGCTCCATCCTTTGCCCCCCACAGGGCAGATGGAGTCCTGCTGTTGCTCCCTTTGGCTGAAATCTTGCATTGCCTCTCCACTAAATTCAGAATGCAACCTTGGCATTCTGAGGCCTCCTGGCTCTAGCTCCTGTTTACCTCACTAACATCACATCTTCCTCCTGCTTTTCTTCCTCCGGAGCCCCCAGGGTCTGCCATGTGACCCATCTGCATTCCCTGAATGTGCCAAAATCCATCCCACCAAGGATCTTTGCCAATGCCGTGTCCTTTGACTGAACTCATCTTGCCATTTTTCTCCACATAGCTGACTTCTTTTCACTCTTCAGGTTTCAGACTCCACGTCACTTCTTCAGAGAGCACTCACATTAGCCTCGTTAGAACACCTCCCACTCCCGCACCGATTTCTCTCTATCATTCCACATCAGTTTCCTCGGGAGCAAGGATTATCATCATTCACGATTTTCTTTATTAATGTTCTGGTTGGTCATTGGTCTTTTCAAGCCAAATGCCAGCTCCAAGAGGGACATGAATTAAAGAATAAACAAACAGAAATGGAGGGAGGAAGAAATACTGAAATGAAGATTCCTAAAATAACATGTAAAATCTTGGCTATTTTCTTTTGACTCTTTTCTCTTAGTAGGATCTACCAGTACGGGACGAGTTACAAGGCTGTTGCCTAAACATTCACTTCATTTGCAACATTCTGACTTTTCTTTTTTCACTCCATCGGTCACCAAGACCAGTTGCTTCCTGCATAATTATTTCAACATTTTGCCTCCCTCTCTTCCTCCAACACTGGCTCCAGCTATCCCCAGCGATACTCTCACCCCTGATGGTAGGTCACAGCCATGGCCTCTGAATTACTCTTTTTGCTCAGCTGCCACTTTCCATTTATCCTCTTCATGACAGATACATCTTCTAGTGCCACTGGAACCTTTCACTTCACTCTCAAGACAAATTTTTTTTTTATCATGTTCTATCTTACTCTTGTTGTTATTGTTAGGCACTGTCTACAGTCTCATAGCAACCCAATGTACAATAGATGAAACACTCCCTGAATGTGTGCTGTGCACACAATCTTTTTCTATTTAAGCCCACTGTTGCAGGCACTGTGTCAATCCATATAGTTAAGGGTCTTCCTTTTTTTTTTTTTCCTTGACCCACCACTCTCCCAAACATGATGGCCTTCTCCTGGGATTACAAAATCCTCAAAAATCGAATTACATTCAACCACGTTTTTCCCACCTGAAGCAGTCAATAGTGTTTCCCACAATTCCTTTAAAATATTCCTCAGGTCTCCTTGAAGGCTTACCTTCCCATTCCCCAAATAAGTCAAGTACATCACTCTCTTTGGAGTTTTGCTTAGTCCTGTCACATACTGGGAGGATTTTCCCTTGTCGTCAATTTAAACAAAACATCATCTTCCTAGGATACTTTACATCCAACTTTCCCACCTCAGCCTTTCCTCTCACTTCCGGCCCACCTGCTCTTTCCTTCTTCTTCTTCTTTCTCTTTTTTCTTTTCTGTGGTACTGAGGGGTTGAATTCAAGGCCTTACGCATGCCATGTAAGCCCTCTACCAATGGAGCCACACCTCATGCCCATTTTTTACTTGAGTCAGGATCTCACTAAGTTCCACAGGCTGCCTCTGGCCTCAGGCGTGAGATCCCCCTGCCTCGGCCTCCCAAGTCACTAGGATTACAGGCGTGGGCCACTGCGCCCAGCCTTACTTCCCTTCTCTTACAGCACATAGACCATTGTTTGCTGTATCACTTGACTGCACAGACTCACTTTCCTGCTCCAGTTACTTCATATGCATGATTTTAGCTCCCTACTGAGACCATGCCTGCAGCTATAGCCCTGTGGTATCCGATCCCATCAGATCTCGGAAGCTAAGCAGGGTCGGGCCTGGTTAGTACCTGGATGGGAGACCGCCTGGGAACACCAGAAGCTGTAGGCTTGGGAGAAGGACCTGGCAACCCCCTCCCAAATATCAATCTGCCATTGAAAACCCTATGAACAGCAGAGAAGCACTGACAATAGTATTTCCCCTGTTGTACAGAGGGTCGCTATGAGTCGGATACCAACTCGACGGCACCTAACAACAACAACAACAAGTGAGACCATGAGCAGGGGCTGGGTCCTAACTTCCTTACACACCCTGCAATGGCAAAAGCAGCACGGATCCAATTGGAGATGCTCACGCTGCCAAGGACTTCAAGATTAAGTCCTGAACATGAGTCCCTTCAACTACAGGGAACCCCTCCAGATAATCTCCACGTCCAAGCAGTGCAGCTGCCTCCCACCCTGACCTTTTCCACACGAGTTCTCCCTGTCTACAAATCCCTATTTCTCCTCAGGGTCTCAATTAGGACACCATCTACTAGGAAAAGGCAAGCATCCGAGCCCGCTCCTCACCCACCCACCTTCTCTAATGTCTGTGTAGTGTCCTTCTAGGTGGTCCCATTAGATATTCTTAACTTGTACCACCTGGCCTTATATTATATTTATTTGTCCACTGGCGTCTCTGACTGATCTGGGTGCAAGTTACGGTTGAAGAATTTATCTCTTATCTTTATTGCAATAGAATAAACAAATGAGGTCAGAGCACATGGCTGGTTCAGTTCAGTTGTTGTTAGGTGCCATTGAGTCAGTATCTGACTCATAGCAACCCTGTGTACAACAGGTGAAACACTATTATCAGTGCTTCTCTGCTATTCATAGGGTTTTCAATGGTGGGCTGATTTTTGGGAGTGGGTTGCCGGGTCCTTCTCCCAAGCCTACAGCACCTGGTGTTCCCAGGCAGTCTCCCATCTAAGGACTAACCAGGCCCGACCCTGCTTAGCTTCTGAGATCTGATGGGATCAGACACCACAGTGGTACAGCTGCAGGCAGTTTCTATGATAATAAACACTTAAAGCTCACACAATTATTATGATTAGCAACATTAATTATTATACTCTAAATTATATGGATTCATAATTTGGATGTCAAATGGGCACTTACAGAAGAAATCAAAATTTTTACCCTGTCCTAGCTCTTAATCTGGTCTAAGATCAGCAGAGATAGCCTTGGCCTGGGAGAAAAAGACCATGGAGTCAAAGGTCCCCATGTAGATGACTCAGAATGACAGAAGCCACCTAAGACTAAATACTGGGATGGAGCCCCAGGAGATGTGGGCGGGCAGGCAGCTACCTAAATAACCAGCTACTGGACTTAATGGCTATCATTTGGGGCTAAAGCTGATAATAACAGTTTATTTTTCATTTATGCATGGAAGTATATGTCTGCAGAACTTACTGGATTTGGGGATTCAAAAAATAAGACTGTTTATAAACATGATGTAATAGTAACTCTGTATAATGACGGTGTCTCTTGCAGAATAATTCAGTAGGGGTCACGCTGAGTTATAACGTGGGCTTTGGAGTTTTCATTGGGCAGAAACACACCAATCTCACTCCATCTGTGAGCTTTTTTTTTTTTTTCTGTTGCAGACTCTAAGTGGTTTACACAATAAATAGTTATTTCCATGGCAGAAAGGGCCAAGATGTCTTAGCCTCAAGCTGAACCCGTGATTATGGTTGGAGATCAAGGCTGCCTTCCTTCCAGACTTTCACAGCCACACAACTTCTGACCTCGCGGATGGAAATGTAAAAAGCGTAAATACCATTTCATGACCTCCTAACAAGGGCGAAAATCAACACTCAGAGGTCTTCATTTTGGTGGCAGGTGATCCCGTGCCAAGGGGTGTGACGGGGGATTCTAACGACAAGACACTGCGTGTCCCTGGCAAAGGGAAGCATCTCCAGCGAGAGCTCACCCCTCCGTCTCCCATGCTCGCTCACTGAGGACTCTGATATAAAATGCTGGCTCGAGAACTTCATACACATGATCGTTGATCCATGGCGTTAAAGAGTCAAATGGAAACCCTCAGAATCTCAATTCACACCGTAACCAGAGATCGGTCCCTGGAGAAGAAATCGCATTGCGGGCACATGTGGAAAGGAGTCCCTTCCTTCTGCACGTGCATTTTCTCTCCCTAAAATTCATTCATCATGATGATGAGTCAGTTTCCTTCTCTTTCTTAAATATTATGCTTTAAACTCATCTTTTTGTATGACAGGAAAGCGATGACCATTCCCAAGCCACAGAATGGCAAGCACGGCATTCATCCCGGGGCCTGTGCTGAGGTCATCTAGAGAGCTCCTGGGCACTGACCGCCAGGTTAGCAGAGGGAGGGCCTCCAACTGCGCCCACCCTCCTGCCCAGGAGGTTCCCAGGAGGCAGCTCAGGAGGCTGCCCAGGAGGCAGCTCAGCAGGGAGACGATCTGCCACCGTGCAGCCCTTTCCAACACGGTCACAGACACCGGGATTAGGCAGAACACGAGGGTTCTGCCATCCTCCTACTCCAGCGCCAACTTTTTCCACGTTCGTGCTATTGCCAAGATGTGCCACATGAGAAACCCTGCAGTGACCACAACACAGAACCACACAGCAACACAGCAGCCTACCGAAATGCAAAGCGAATGCCTGCAAGTTGGAAAAGGGGGTCCCAAATAAGAGCGTCAGGAAAATGATGCTCACATTGTGTTCAGATCCTTTCCCACTACGTTAAAGAAACAAACATGCAGGGAAATTAGGAACTACTTGGCCAAAGAAATTGTCAATTCAAGCAGATCCTGCCATTACTGTGCCCTTGCCAAATGAATCCCCTGATTCCTACATCTGTTGTTGTTGTTGGGTGCCGTCGAGTCGCGTCAGACTCATAGCGGCCCTCATAGGGTTTTCAATGGCTGACTGTTTCGGCATTGCCTCGGGAGTGGGTTGCCAGGTCCTTCTCCCATGTTTGCGGTGCTGGGAATCCAATCTGGGTCCTCAGAGACTGCAGCGCAGTGCTCCACCAACTGAGCTACATCCCGGCCCGATTCCTACATCCAGTGCCACATACATTTTGAACACAGTATTCTCAAACAATAATTTATCCCCATCATTCCTTGTTCAAACCTTTGCGCCTCTTTTACAAGATCAATTTCTCATGATGTCATTTTCCACCATACACAGACCATTTTGCCAACTATGTAAAGAACATTCACGCGAATGAATCTTAGGTCACAAACTACACCAGAATAAAACGCAAAATAAGGTGTCTCCTACCTATGGTTGTTATAACAGTGCCAGCAAAGAAGAAGGAACTTCCCAAGTCCCAGTGACTGATTTGATTGGAGGTGTTTCCTAAGGGGACAATCCCTGCATTTATTGCTGCCACTATTTGCTGCAAGTTTAAAAAGAGAGATTATCAGTACACACGAATCACATGGAGGCACGACACAGCACAAACCCACTCCAGAAACGACTGACCACATACGGAGAATCAACTCTAGGGCTTTGCTCTTCTATTTAAAATGCATAATGGATTACAACTTTATACTAAAAATGTCATAACAGTTAATAATAAATTTATACTTAACATCAAGTAAATGGATCTGCATAGAGCTTTTAATATTGTACCAATATGTATTCATAGCATCTCCGTTGACACATTTATACCATATTTCAATTAACAACTAAATATAACAATGTTCTCTAGTAAGCATCCTGGATTAGTTACAGATTTAAATGTCAGATTACAAACTATGTTTAAATAATTAATACATAATAGCTTAATTCAAGAAGCATTCCCAAAGTGGTAATCATTTCAAAAATTAAATACATGCATCCAAGCCTGGGTTGTCTAAGATTGTAGGCAGCATGTATCTAAAAGATGCAACAAAGTAAGATAAAAAGGAAAGGAGAAGAGTCATTCACTGCCAACCTTAAATCAGTCTAGTCAGATTTAGAGTCTTTAAATTTCTCTTATTTTATTGGAAATTTTGAATGTACAACTTAATGGGTTTCATTCTGACGTGGATTTCATTGTGACATTTCCATATATGCGTTTCATTGTACATTGCTCACATAACTTCCCCCTGACCCTCTCTCCCCCTTCTTCCCCATCCCCCCCCACCAATGATCTTCTTTCTACTTGTGTCTTTTTGTGGGAATATTTATCTATATACGTGCATCCTGATTTTGACCTAAGTCCAAACTTTTTTCTACAGTGATCTATCTTTTTACATTTTCAGGAGTATTACAGGAGTGATCTAGTCCATTTGCATTATTGCCGTCCTTTGGTGTTATTGGTATTGGTGGTATTATTATTATTATTATTATTATTATTATTATTATTATCATCATCATTATATTCTAGTTAACTCTATAACTTTGAGAATCACCAAAGATTGCCATCTGCAGTTTCACAAAGAGATCACAGGCTCTAGATGCCCCTTCACTGGTACTAAGGGGTAGATTGAAAGATGGCATTTCAATCGCTTTTTCTACTCTCAGATACTGAGGAAGAGGAAGAAGACAGACAAGCACAGGTAACAAGAGAATGTCAGAAAAATACACGTAGTATGGTATGAGAGAACATGTTTCTATTGGAAATAGAGTTTCAGAGATCTTTATCACTTAATTTGCAATTTTAACATTGGGAAGAGTGTCATTTGGATAAGAACGTGAAAGATCCAGGGAAGAGAGACTTCTTTAAAGGTGTGTAGTTCACTGGCAAATGGACGGTGAGTCCACTCGGAAAAGGAAGTGGCTCACAGATGCCAGGGGGCAGGTAGGTAACCAGGAGCTGAGCTGGAATTTCAAATCTCAATTTGAATCTGACTCTCCCAATACCTGTCTGCTTTGTTTCAATCTGTAAGTTAAAACTTCTATAGCTCTGTGGAAAGCCAATTGAATTGTGTTGCTCTTACTGACTTTATCCGTGATATATGTGCATTATTTAAAAATAAAGAAAATACAGAAAGGCATGAAAAAGATACTAAAAAGTATCTACAATTCCACAGTACAGAGAGAACCACTATTAATGTATACCTCATGTACACTGTTAATGTAACTCCTCATTGTTTGATATACTTTTTACATGCTCGGCTTTATGAGTTATATGAAATGTACTCTCGACTCTTAATTATAATTATTTATAATTAATATGGTAATAGCAAAGAAAAAACCACACACAACTAATAGTAATGTATTTGGTAATTTTATTCAGTAACTTATTTACTACTAATTAATATGAGTCCATATGAAATTTTCTTCATCATTACCATATTTACTTAATCATAGCCTAATAGATAGATACTTATGTTGTTCTAAAATAGCATAAAATATGCTACTGTGAATATACTTGTGTGCATACATGCTATTTCATTTCTTAATATTTCCTCAGGAGCAACTGCTAGAAGTAAATTTGCCATATTAGAAATTCTGACGATTTTAAAGCATTTGATGGAGAGCAGCGCCATCCAGAAGGATAAAACTGACTCCCAGCAATTTACAAATGCTTCGCGATACCTCTAACAAGAATGACATTTTATCTTCACTGGATTGATAAGAAATATTTACTTTTATATATTCATACATATTACATTTACAGATTCTTTATTCTGAGTAATATTAGACCCTCATAGGGTTTTCAATGGCTGACTGTTTCGGGATTGCCTTGGGAGTGGATTGCCACATCCTTCTCCCATTTTTGCTGTGCTGAGAATTGAACTCGGGACCTCAGAGACTGTAGAGTGGCGCCCTACCAACTAAGCTAAATCCCAGCCCGCTCACAAATATAGGCACAAGAAACCCCCAGGAAAATCAAACACTTCCAGTAAAAATCAGGAAAGAGAAAGATTTAGATGGATTATAATTGTATCCAAAGTATATTTTTATATTTATGGACATCTCCTCAACACATTCATTTATTCAAAAAATAGCTATCGGTTTACAGTGCTAAGCAACAGGGAAGAAACAGTGAAGTAAAAATGTAGATGACACAGTTATAGATGAGAAAAGCTAAAGCAAGTCTTCAGATTTCACCTATGAAGTAAAATGACTTAGTTTATTAACTATTATTATTAGTTTATTAACTAACGCAATCCACTGCCCTCCAATTGCTTTAACACAGCCCTCAGGACCAACGCCATCACCTCATTCTTTTTCTTTACAATGATGAGATCCAGTGTCACCATTGGGATCCTCAGATAAAGTCCCTGAATTATTTGAATTCAAAAGAAGCAAATGCAGAGCTATAATCAGAAACAGTAGAGTCTGGCAATGTGTGGGTTGTAAATAGCTGTCACAGAGCTGTGATTATTGAAAGAGAGGCTTGACATCAAGCTA
This sequence comes from Pedetes capensis, assembly GCA_007922755.1. Lineage (NCBI taxonomy): Eukaryota > Metazoa > Chordata > Mammalia > Rodentia > Pedetidae > Pedetes > Pedetes capensis. The sequence goes on from VMDO01004116.1 coordinate 93,569, forward strand.
AAAATACATCCAATCAGGATGAGTTCTAGTTCTTGTCTTTGCTCTAGTTCTTGTCAACTTACTTTATATTTTTGTACACAGTTTCCTAGTCAACATCCATAGGGAACTGGGTGCCCTTTCTTACACCCTGACATAGATCTAGGAGGCTCTGCAATTTCATCACCCACTCATCAGAGCGTGTAACAAATGTCCCACTGAGAACTTTTTCTGGATCCTCCATATTATATGGCGAATGGATAATAAACATTTCCCATAAGAGCAACTTTTGTGGAAAATCAAGCCATGGTGACACTTTATGAGTGGGTTGAATCATTTAGGCTAAGGTGAAGAGGATTCAGAATCTCATGCATTTAATCTGAACGTACGATTGATGGAAGTGTGAAGAAAGAGCTTCCAAACTTAAACCCTATGAACAGTAAAAGATAATGACAGAATTCACACTTCAGTTTGCTCTTTGTCGTATGGACAAGCCACAGAACGTGCACTAAGGCAAAGAAGTTGAGCGCACGGTTCTGGTTAAGAATTTAAAATTGGGAACTAGAGGACGCAGAGGCTGATCTGTGCACAAATGATAAAGATAATCATTCAGAAGGGTAATGAGAGAAATCTGGCTTTCCATACCAAAGATGGCTTTAGAATGAAAATGCACAGAGGTCCAGTGTGAGTGTGTGCATGCCCGAAGGATAGAGAGTTTGCTATCTCGATGTCATCTGGCACACTGGAACGGCATTCAGCTTCAACATCAAACACTGACAGACACTTCTTCAGGACCAGATGAGACCGGAATCCAAAGCAAACACTGACAGCCGGGGAAACGTTCCCAGGACTCCAATGCCAAGGGACAGCTTTGCATGTGCTCCCAAGTAATGGAATGGCTATTTTTGTCATTAAAAGAAAAGATATTGGAAATCAGACAGCTTTCAGCAAGCCTGAAGTGTGGACTGTCTTCAGACGAGTTTTATTGGGCATCTGAAAATGTAAGTGACATCAGAAGTTCCGAGTTTACTCTCTAAACCTCTACTCAGACGCTCACGCTCCTCAAAACGATAAAGAATATTCCGAAGGCTCTCTACAAATTCCTGCTTTTAGTATTGTAATCAATTTTGCATTAAAAAATATTTTGTTGTTGTTGTTAGGTGCTATCAAGTGGAGTCCAACTCATAGTGACCCTATGTACAGCAGATCGAAACACTTCCTGATTCTGTGCCTGGCACACGATCTTATTTATGTTTAAGCCCATTGTTGCAGACACTGTGTCAATCCATCTGGTGGAGGGTTTTCCTTTTTTCCCTGACCTGCCACTCTCCCGAACACGATGTCTTTCTCCAGGGATTGGTCTCTCCTGACCACATGTCCAAAATATACCCCTAAAATCCCCAACATAGGGTCACGTTAATAGCTTGAACATATTAAGTGATATTAATAATTCCGAGCCTCAGGTACAAGGAGTGAACACCTCGTTAGCTTACATCAATGATGTATGTATAAAGGGTTCAATGGTGACTCCTCTTACCTGGAGATTTAGTAAATGCTCTCATTTTTTTTTCTCTCATTTGAAAAAAGGACATTGTTCCCAATAAATTGGTACAACAGCCAGATCCAGTTAGAATTTTACTGACAGTTGTGTAATTAAATAGGTCCTCAAAGAGTAATATAAGGATTCTTTTGCCATATTCCTGTGAGGTGTAATTACCGATCATTAACTATTTCCTTGTAAGGAAGTAGCGTTACTCCGAGAGGCAGCTCGTCCTCAGAGCAGAGATCCAATCACGCATTGGCAGCACCGCCTCTGCCCACTTCAGCCATGAAAGCAAGGTTATTTTGAAAATTTTGAAGAAGGCATAATGAGGAAAGGAAAATAATAAATGATGCCCTCGCTGCCAAAGGTCTTAGAAGATAATGGTGGGCATCGTGGTAATGATTAAAGCCCCAGATTCTCATCAGGCATCATCAATACCACGCAGTGACATATGGGTATTGTCGCCAGAGGCTGCAGGGTCCCCCTGCACCTCATGTTTAACCTCCCGCTAGGTGTGAGCAGTGTAATTCCCTAGTTCCAGATGACGTGAGCTACTCTGAAAGGTTCCGCGAATGGAACCAGAGCGTATCCAAGATGAGCCTTACTCTTACAGGCTTGGAATTCACAAACGGCATTGATGGAGCCTAAGTAATTCTGGTTGGCATGTTTAAATCAACAAGGAGCCACTTCGGACTATCTATTTCCTAAACATTTTAGAGCCTGCAGCCATAGCACTGTGTCATCCAATCCCATCAGACATCAGAAGCTAAGCAGGGTCGGGCCTGTTTGGTACTTGTATGGGAGACTGCCTGGGAACACCAGCTGCTGTAGGCTTGGGAGAAGGACCCAGCAACCCACTCCCAAAAAACAGTCAGTCATTGAAAACCCTATGAACAGCAGAGAAGCCCTGACAATAGTGTTTCACCTGTTGTACGTAGGTTCAACACTATGAGTTGGACACCGACTCAACGGCACCGAACAGCAACAAACATTTTAAAAATTTCCTGGACATATTGGTCTGAAATATTATTTGTGGACATCATTTACATTAGAAGATTCTTCTATGTCAGGGACATGCAGCAGATTAGTTACTGGGGCTGCATCATCAGCCATTATCCATGTCAAGTTAGGTCTTCCTATAAGCAGAAGCGTAGGGCTTTATTATTTACTCGCTGGTGATAAGCTCCAGAAACCACGCCCACCTTCCCCTTCTGTCCTGACCTGATGTTCTAGAAACTAAAGTAATGCCATGGGCTTTCTTGCATGAGATAATATTTCTGCCAGAGCACAGGACAATCTGGACACAGATAACCCACCAAAGGGATCAACAACCTCTCGGAAACCACACTATATGGGCATGTTGCTCTTTAGAAACATTTCAGGAGCGGCTCTTTGCTAATAATAATAAACTAAGCCATACAAGATTGCATTTTCGGCCCACAAAATGTCAATTTAGTATCAGTGTGCGAAAGAACAGTGCCTGCGTTTCAATGAACGGTGCGAAATAACACACCACCTACAAACTTCACTGCGGTATGGTTTGGGTTATTACAGAATTAAAGCCAATTCTTATAAGCAGGGAATCATTAATAATGGATCAATGCCCTAGGATCTTGCTTACAACTCTACAGTGAGGAACATATACTTAGGAAAGTCAACTCTTCTATTGATGGGAAACATTATTTTCTGAAAACATGAACTGACTATGGCATCTTTATTGCAAGTTCAAATTGTGTTCAATTTTTGCAGCTATCTCAGAAATCCAGATGCTCTGAATATTTAAGATGATTCCATTTTGTAGAAGCAAAACTGTATATTCCTGACCTGACACGAAATAAATCTTTCTAATACATATTCTAGCCTCTAATGGCATAAATGAACCTGTGACTCGTTACACAAGACTTTGTTTTTCAGAAATTCTGGAGCTATGGGGACACGGCACTTGTCCACAAGGAAAAACAGAAGAATCTACAGAAATCCAATAAAGAAACAGAAATCCCCAAATTACAATTAAGTAATTACTTAATTATAACTGTACTTAATTATAATTAAGTAATTAAGAAATCACAATTAACTGTTATAAGTACTGACAAACATTGCATTTTCTAAATCTAACATCAGTAATCTTTTTCTTTTATAAAAATACTTTTGATTTCGTGTGGAGAAAAGAGTACTTTTGTATTTTTTAATACAAAGCACAGGTGAGCAAACCATACTATATCTGTTGTTGTTGTTGTTGTTGTTAGGTGCCACCAAGTCGGTATCTGACTCACAGCGACCCTGTGTACAACAGGTGAAACACTATTGTCAGTGCTTCCCTGCTGTTCATAGGGTTTTCAGTGGCTTTTGATTTTTGGGAGTGGGTTTCTGGGTCCTTCTCCCAAGCCTATAGCACCTGGTGCTCCCAGGTCTCCCATCCAAGGACTAACCAGGCCGACCCTGCTTAGCTTCCAATATCTGATGGGATCAGATGCCACAGGGCTACAGCTGCAGGCATACTATATCTAGAGGCCAGTAAAGAAGCACATTTTCAAGGTTGTCCCAAATGTATTCTGTAAGCAAGAAAGGTAACACACAGTAATGTTTTCCACCTATCATTTTGCTGGAAACGGTCTGAGTCAAAATATACTTCATATATTCTTAAAAAGGCTTTCAAAACCCTTCAGTGTGTTTCCACCTTAGACAGCCATGATCTAAATTTAGCCACACATTAATTAGAAACTTCTTATGAAGAAGCACCCTTTTAGAAAAATGAAACCTGAAAAAATGAAACCTAAAAAAAAATGATGGCATTTCCTATAGAAGGGAGGTTCGACACCACAGACCTCAGAAGGCACATCTAAATTGTGCTTGTCTTCACGTGTCCTCTATTTAGGGATCAGGCAGTTGCGTGTCAGAGCTATTTTTACACAGGCTAATGAATTTTACAGCTCTTTCCTTGCTCTCTTAAAAGTGTAATCTTATTTCCTATTAATAGAAACAAAGCTCTAAAATCCAAAGCAGAGAACAACAGGGTTGAGGTGGATGATATCAAAGAGTGAAGAAACAAGAGGCACACTCCTGGGTGGTAGAATTGTCTATCCTGGCTGGGGTTTAGCTCAGTTGGTAGAATGTTCCTCTGCACTCCTTGAAGCCCTGGATTTAATCCCTAGCACAGAAAAAAAAAAAAAGAGGGAATCCCAATCCCAAAATAATCAGCCATTGAAAACCCTATGAATAGCAGAGAAGCACTGACATAATGCCAGGCATGGCACAGTGTCAGGGAGTGTTTGGTTCTGTTGTACATTGGGTCACTATGAGTCGGACTCGACTCCACAGCACCTTACATAACAACATCTTGCTCATAGATAGTTAGGAAGACTTTTTAAGCATTGAAATAAAACACATATAACTAGACATTCGGAACAATAATACTAAGAGGAAAGAAAATATCTACTCACAATGCCAAAACTGTTTTTTGCAACATGCATATATTTATTTTCAATGGCCATAATCATTAAATCTGCCTTCAACTACTGTGATACAACATAAAGGCATTCTGAAGTCTTCACAGCCATCATTTTTTTCCACTGAGTCCCTGCACGTAATATAGTCTACATGAGCATCCTTCTGTCATGAGGTAAATCTGTAAAGTGGGAGCCAAGTGTAAGTGGCCATTTGCACAGATTAATAGACAGGATTTCGTATACCCAACAAGGACTGAATTTGAACCGAGTTCTTTTATTCTCTGAGCCCGAATAAAATGAGCATGGGGTATACAGAAAAGATAAAACACAGGCAAGACTCTTGAGTCCTTGCTCATCTGAAGAAGCCAGAAAAATACGCATGAAGCAAGCATTCTGAGTCTGCAAGCCTGCATTTCCCTGACTGCCCAGATTTCATGTTATTCCACGGAATAGTACTTTATAGAAATATTATTCTTTGCCTGTCTTTCTGGCCACCTTCCACCCCATCTCAGCATGAGTGGGGATGGGGAGATTCATAGAAGAAAAGGAAAATGTGGAGAGGGGAGGAGAGAGACGTCAGAAAAGCCAAAGGGCATGCAGAAGGAAAGCAGATTAAAGGTTGTTTAAATAGCAAAGAAAAGACAGTTCTAGAAGAACAAGATAGGAACAAGTTATAGTCGGCTGATTTAGGTAGGAATTTCCTTTAAAAAAGCCTGTCTGCAGAATAGGATTTGGTAAGGAGAGAGACTGAAATCAGAGAGGCGGCATCTAAAACAATATTTTTATACTCTTTTGCCTAAGGTATATGCCATAATAATCAGCATATATTCACACATTGTTGTTGTTAGGTGCAGTCAAGTCGCTGTCTGACTCATAGCAAACCTAAGTACAACAGGCGAAACACTGTTGTCAGCGCTTCTCTGCTGTTCATAGGGTTTTCAATGGCTGATTGTTTGATGGGAGTGGGCATTCACACATTATGTGTTTGAAACCTGAATATCTAAGCTGAGGATATGAAATAAGCTAAAACATGATAAAAGGAGTTTTGCTCAGTAAAATATCTGCATTCATAAAGACCCACATTCTGGAAAATTCTGTCAGCCTTTTCCATTTGAAAGTCACAGATCCCAACTCATTTGATTTTCCAATGCACTTAAAACTGTATTTCCACCACAGATACAAGTCTAAACAAACAAAAAAAGTACTTTATATCTATATGAAAGTAATTACGGGGAGAACAGTTAAATTACTCAAGTTTCCATGGCCAGGCATTCCTTTCTAATTACCAGCTTTAAAAACAAATGGATTTTTCCCTATCCTTCTTAAATATATAACTAAAACACAGCAAAGTTGTAAAATCTAAGGCTCCAAATTCACACATACACACAAATAACAAAGTGAACAGTTAACAGAATTAGTATTTGGATCAACAAACATCCTACAACTGAGATCAGTCGTCAATCAAAGCCCAACTTCACCAGACTAAAACATTTCAACAGTATTCTGATTGACAGATCCTGTTTTAGGCCACATAAAATTCATGTATTTTTTCACTTCAACAGAGTTGACTCATTGCCATTAACAAGCCTACAAGAAATTTGTATGCTTTCAAATCCCAGGTAAGATTTCTTAGCATACTGAAGAGGACGTTTACTAATGACTTGCTAAGATTACGCAGAGAAAAGGAAGTCTTGCAAAACTGGGTGATATGTTTGTATTTCTTGACAGAGCGTCAAAAAATCAAGACAGCAAAAATAATATATGAGTAACTTCCCCAAACATTGTAATTCATACTCCTCCTGACTCTTAGCTTTTCTTCTAAATCCCGCCCCCTACCCCTGCCTTTCTCCATTACACACCCAGACACTCACTTCTTGTTGTTAGGTGCCACTGAGTCAGTATCCGACTCATAGTGACCCTATGTACAACAGGGGAAACACTATTGTCAGTGCTTCTCTGCTGTTCATAGGGTTATCAATGGCAGATTGGTTTTTGGGAGTGGGTTGTCGGGTCCATCTACCAAGCCTACAGCACCTGGTGTTCCCAGGCGGTCTCCCATCCAAGGACTAACCAGGCCTGACCCTGCTTAGCTTCTGAGATCTGACAGGATTGGATGCCACAGGGCTATGGCTGCTGCAGGCCAGACACTCACTAGTAGTAGCACATACGGAATTGGTTGAAATCTATTTTGGGGAGAAACAGGAAGCTGATAGAATTCCTTGCGCTTTTTCAAGCCAACAAGAACGAGACACCCACCCCTTGATACCTGTCCAGTAGTCATTACACAAAAATGCAATTAAATCCTTCCCTCAGGCACCACCGAGGCTGACCCAAGAGTGGTACACCACAAACCTCGGCCTGGCAAAGGCCAGCCTGGCACCTTTCCTCGCATTTCCTACGTCAGTCACTCACATAGGCTGTGTTGTTTCCATTCACCCCAGGACCCCAGTCTGAAGGACATTTCAAAGCACGGCAACCCATGCAAGAGGCAACGCCCCAGATTCACCATCGCTCAAGGCGCTTGGCGCTCTCTCCCGAGGGACCCAGAATAGGAAGGGGCCTCTGTCTCATTCCTGGGGGAATTTCAGGGTTGGCCAAACAGCCTGGCCACCGTGCCCACAACCTCAGAAGGTCTTCTCCCAAGTGTCTGTCAGCGTGTGGTGCTGTGGCGGCTTGTGTGTTGCTGTGATGCTGGAAGCTATGCCACTGGCATCTCAGATACCAGCAGGGCCACCCATGGTAGACAGGTTTCAGCTGAGCTTCCAGACTAAGACAGACTATGGAGAAGGATCCGGCAGCCCACTCGCAAAACAATTAGCCATTGAAAATCCTATGAATAGCCGAGAAGCACTGACAATAATGTTTCTTTCACCTGTTGTGCATAGGGTTGCTATGAGTCGGAGACAAATAGTGTTTCTCTTTTTGAATCTCGGTTAATTCACTTAAAATGATGCTCTCCAGTTCTATCCATTTTGCTGAAAATGACATCATCTCATCCTTCTTTATGGCTGAGTAATATTCCGTTGTGTATAAAATTAATCGTGCTTTTACCATATAATCCAAATATTACACTCCTTGATACTTACTCAAAGGAGCTACAATTTATGTCCACACAAAAACCTGCACATAGATGTTTAGAACAATTTTTCTGCATAATTTCCAAGACTTGAAAGCGACCAAGATGACTTTCAACAGGTAAACATATATATACACTGTGGTCCATCAGACAACAGAATATTATTCAGGGCCTAAAAAGAAATGATATATCAAGCCACAAAGCCATGAAGGAAACTTACATGCATATGACTAAGTGAAAGAAGCCAATCTGCAAAGGCTATGTACTTATATGATTCCAGCAATATGACATTCTGGAAAAGGGAAAGCTAGGCAGACAATAAAAAGACCAGGAGTTACAGAGCACTGGGGGATGAATGGAGCACAGACACTGTCATGGCAGACACATGGCAGCACACACTCGTCTTCTTCCAGACAATGTTCAAGGCCAAGGGGGAAGCTGACATGAAGCATGAACTCGTGGTGGTCACAATGGGCCACTGTAAGTTCACTGCTTATAACCAATGCACCACTCTGGGGAGAAGGCTGATAAGGCAGAAAGCTACACAGGTGTGGGGGCCAGGGGCCTAAAGGAAATCTTTGTACCTTTGGCTCAGTGTTGCTGTGAACCTAAAATTGTTCTGAAAATAAAGTCTATTAAGAAGTTAAAAAAAGGAAAGCATTCTTTGGATAAGAAAGTGAAAAAAAAAACTATTTCTAAAACAAAACAAACCACACCATCTGGTCCTGGCGTAAAGTCAGACATGTGGCCGAGGGGAACAGAATCAGAAGGCCGAAAACAGAGCCACACATAGAGTCAGATGATCTTCAGCAAAGGGCGTCAAGACCACAAAATGGGGGAAAGATAGTCTTCAGCAAGTGACATTGGGAAAACTGAAGACCCACAGGCAAAAGAAAGAAATTAGACCCTTATCTTACACTGCACACAAAAATCAACTCCAAAGGGACTAAAGACTTAAACATAAGAACTGGAAAAACAAAATTCCTACAAGAAAATATATAGTCAATCTTTGTATCATTGGTCTTGATGCATTTTCTCAGATATAATCCCAAAAACCTTTGGGAGAAGGACCTGACAACCCACTCTCCAAAAAACGATCAGCCATCGAAAACCCTATGAATAGCAGAGAAGCACTGACAATAGTGTTTTGCCTGTTGTACATCAGGTTGCTATGAGTCACACACCAACTCGATGGCATCTAACAACTACCCCAAAACCTAGGCAAAAAAAAAAAATAATAATAAGCAAAAGTGGACAAAGAGGATCACATCATACTATAAAGCTTCTCTGCAGCAAAAGATCGACAAAATGAAAATGTAGCCCACAGACTGGGAGAACATATTTGCAAATCATATAGCTGATAAACATTAATAGCGAACCTGTTTAATGAATTTGCATAACTCGATAGGAAAAAAATACTCATTTTTAAATGCTCAAAGGAGTTAAATACACATTTCTCCAATGCACAAGAAGTATGTGAAAAGATGCTCAGTGTCATTAACAGCAGGAAAATATAAATCAAAACCACAACGAAGAATTACTTTATAGAAACCACTTAGGAAAGTTATCATCAAAGTAACAGAAAATAGCAAGTGTTGGCAGGGACATGGAGAAACTGGAATGTTTGTGCCCTGCCGGGAGGCAGGGAAGCAACACAGTTGCCACGGAAAGGAATGCGAAGGTCCTCCAAAAAGTCCAAGTAGACCTCCCAGAGCAATCCCACCTCCGTAATTACTTCAAACAAATCGAAAACAATCTCAAGGAACCCCGTACTCTCTCAAGTTCATTGCGGCATTCTTCACAAACATGAATTAAGACGGAAATGACCCAGGTGTCCACTGACGGGTGAACAGATCAAGGAAATGGGTACAGAGATAGCAGCAAATATTATCCAGCCCTTCTAAAGGAGAAAATCCCATCACACGCTACCACATGGATGAAACCTGGGGACACCATACTAAGCAAACCAGTCACATCAGGACAAAGACTGCATCCTGCTACGTACGTGAGACGTCCAAAATGGCCCCACGCATAGAGACAGAGAGGGGAAGGGGAGGTGCCAAGGGCTGGAGGAGGGAAAAATGGAAGAGCTACTGCTCAGTAGGCACAAAGGATCAGCCGTGCAAGATAAAAGATGTCTACAAATTGCTATACAACAATGCACAAGTGGTCAATACTGTACCACCACACACTTAAAAATTATTAATGGCATTGACCACTTTTATTAATGGTTTTTAGCACATTTTTAAAAACAACAAAGTACCTGATGTAGGACAACCAGAGGGAAAATGACAGCACCTCCATAAAACAGCAGCCCAGTCTTGAAACAATTAACCATTGAAAGCCCTATGAATAGCAGAGACGCACTGTCAAATAGTGTGCCAGGAAATGATTCCCCCAGGCTAGAAGGCATTCAAGGAATGACTGGGCAAAGGTTGCCTCCTCAAAGTAGTGTCGACCTTAATGACAGGAATGGAGTAAAGTCCCTGGGACCTCCTTTTGCTGATGTGGCACAACTCAAAATGAGAAGAAACATAGAGACTGCAACAACGGGCTCAGATATAAAAAGATCGTGTGCATGGCACAGTGTCGGGTAGGGTTTTGTTCTGTTGTACACTGGGTTGCTATGAGTTGGATCTGACTTAATGGCACCTAACACCACCACCAGCATTAAAAAGATTCTGTACATTTATAGTTATAGTTATAGTTATAGATAAAGAGAATATTTAAGATATATTGCAAATTGGGCCAATCATGTTATGAAATAATATGCATATTAAGGAAGGGGAAAAAAATCTCACAGTTCCACACAGTGCTAAGTAGGTACTCAATAAATATTTTTAAATCCATGAGATTCTCATTCATTTATCAGACAACTTCCTCCCAAAACTAAGTAGTCTCACTTCGGTTTACTACTAGAATGTTGGATTTATCAGCCTTTAGTTTATGAAGCCCTTTGTAAAAATCAGTGTTTGATTTCATTTGGTGACTTTTGGAATGAGAAGCTTCGTAAGGCCTTTTATTTTCCTTAGGATTTAGAAAGATTCCTCCTAATGCTAAGGTTCTAAGATTTCCACTCATTCACTAAGAGTGCATCCATGACAAGAAAAGCGAGAGGCTAAATGTAAATCAATGAGTCACCTCCGTGTGGGGCGTGGGTGGGCTGCATCCCTGGAGGACAAAGAAGGAAAATAGTGCACAGACTACTTACTTCCAAGAAATCAAATGTCTCAGAATAGCTAGCTCGGATCCTAGAAAGACAGCACTACCCATAAAAGGAAAAGAAAAAGGAAAAGAAAAATGAGAAGTGGGGGAAGAGAGTTTGAGAAGCGAGAAATCATGAATCGAGAGTTTATCTTGTCATGAACTATTCGTATGCCCTTAAGAAAACGATCCAACTATTTTGTTAGTTCTAAAGTATTTTGTTGCTGGGATTTAGCTCAGTTGGTAGAGTGCTGCGCTGCCGTCTCTGAGGTCCCGAGTTCAATTCCCAGCATCGCAAAAATGGGAGAAGGACCTGGCAATCCACTCCCGAGGCAATCCCGAAACAGTCAGCCATTGAAAACCCTATGAGGGTCGCTATGAGTCGGATACTGACTAGATGGCACCTAACAACAACAACAACAAAGTATTTTGTTGAGTAGGCGCTACCTGATAAAGATTCCAAGCTCAATCACAAGCTGTAACTATTCTCCTCAGAATGTCAACTGCAATTAATTCAAAATATATGATGACAAAATTTGCTATCACCTTCTTCCCCACTTGGCTGTCATCTTGTCATGCTGTGGGGGCGTGTGTCACTGGGATGCTGAAAGCTGTGCCGGCGGTATCTCAGATACCAGCAGGGCCACCCATGGTGGACAGGTTTCAGCTGAGCTTCCAGACTGACACAGACTAGGGAGAAGGACCTGGCAGCCCACCCCTGAAACAATTAGCCATTGAAACCCCTGTGAATAGCAGAGAAACACTGTCAAATAGAGTGCTGGTAGCTGAGTCCCCCAGGCTAGAAGGTATTTAAGACATGACTGGGAAAAAGTTGCCTCTTCCACGTAGAGTCGAACTTAATGACAGCAATGGAGTACAGCCCCTGGGACCTCCTTTTGCTGATGTGGCATGACTTAAAATCAGAGGAAACACAATGGCTGCAACAATGAGCTTAAACATAAAACAATCACATGCATGGCACAGTGTTGGGTAGTGTTTCATTCTGTTATACACTGGATTACTTTGAGTCGGACCCAATCCAACAGAACCTTACAATAGGAACAAAAGCACCTTCTTACAACTCTCTGCATTTTTTAATATAGTTGCTATTTTTGCTTGGTTGGTTGGTTTGGGTTGACCTGTGTTGTTGGGTTTTTTTGTTGTTGTTGTTGTTATTGTTGTTGTTTTGCATTTTCTTTTAAACTCAATTGCACACCTCTCTTTTTGGCTTATATACAAGATTAGCTTATTTTTTTCTTCTTCAAGAAGAAGGGAAGCTCATTCTTTTTTTTTTTTTTTTATTAGAAATTTTTAATGTACATCATAATGTGATTCATTTTGACATGCTTTTCGTTGTGACAATTTTCATATATGCAATTTGATAAGCATTATTCATATAGGTTACCCCTTACACTCCTCTATGTTTCCCCCCTCCCCCCTTCCTATCTAAGTTAAAAGGGGAGGGAAGATAAGAATGAGGTCAATACAAATGGACTAAAAATCACATGTAATTGTTCTAACAAGATAGAAACAAAGACCACTACAAGAAAAGTTTCTATCTTAAACAGAAAGGGAACCCAAGGACATATAGAAAAATACTATATAGTAAAAGATAGAGAAGACTTGGATGGGAAACTTAGAAAGGGAAGCTCATTATATCCCTATCCTAATTGACTAGTGCACCCAGAAAGAATTACAGTGGACAGCACGAGTATGGAAACAGACACACCAGGTCCCTACAGATGAGGAAATCATGCATTAGTGGAATCCTGAGGAGACAGATTAAAGCAGGAGGTCTTGTCCTGTCAAAACAACAACAAAAAAAATGCTGGTTTGCATAATAGCCTAGCAGCGCTGTCCAAGAAAGATGTGCCTCAAGAAATGATATCATTGTTATAAAATAACAGCATTTACCATTTTAATTAAATCAAATTATTTTAAATTACCCTCCTGAAATAGATCTTTAGACCCGCTCAAATGATGAGCCAAACGTCACTGCCTGATAAAATATCTTCCAGAAGTGGAACCTGGTGTGGAGTTTTGGGACTTGCCAAACAAGCGGGGAAAACCCTATTTTCATTAAGGCTAAAATAATTATACCATCATTTTTGGTGGCATATGAGCTGTAACATGTCTGGAAGGACCAATCTCATGGAAGGTGTTAAATAAAAAATGATTTTAAAAGGTGAAATATGCATCTTTTTATCCTAAAACAGATGTTAGAATTTCTTTTGAGAAAATAAAAATAAAAGGCTCTGCCACATAGAGACCTGCAAAAGAATTATCTAATAATTACTTATGCTCGTAAGATGTATCTTATTCCTTGAGGAATTGCTGTCGAGTCAGATCCAACTCACAGTGACCCTATGTAGAACAGAAGGAAGCACTCCCTGACACTATGCCACGCACATGATCTTTTCCTGTTTGAGCCCACTGTTGCAGCCACTGTTTCTTCTCATTTTGACTCCTGCCACATCAGCAAAAGGAGGTCGCAGGGGCTTTACTCCATTCCTGTCATTAAGGTCGACTCTACTTTGAGGAGACAAATCTTCCCCAGTTGTTTCTTGAATGCCTTCCAGCCTGGGGGACTCATTTTCTGGCACTCTATTTGCCAGTGCTTCTCTGCCCACGTGGAGGAATCCCACCTCCCCTTGTCCTTTTCCATTACGTCATTGCATGGTCTTGACAACACCAGCAGTTTGGGAAACCTTGTTTGGGTGCTTGTTCATTATATTTTAGAAGCTTTGCCCTGCACGGCTGCTTCATGGGAAGAGGGGTCCTCAGTTTAGTTTTGTATTGATGTAGCCATGGCACTGTGGCATCCGATCCCATCAGATCTCAGAAGCTAAGCAGGGTCGGGCCTGGTTAGTCCTTGGATGGGAGACCGCCTGGGAACACCAGGTGCTGTAGTCTTAGGAGAAGGACCTGGCAATCCACTCCCCAAAAACAATCAGCCATTGAAAACCCTATAAATAGCAGAGAAGCACTGACAATACTGTTTTGCCTGTTGTACATCAGGTCACTATGAGTTGGACACCGACTCCAGGGTACCTAACAACCCCAAAAACCTAGGCAAAAAAAACCCCAAAATGGACAAAGGCGACCATATCACACTAAAAAGCTTCTCTGCAGCAAAAGGTCAGTAGAATGAAAAGGTATCCCACAGACTGGGAGAAAATGTTTGTAAATCATATAGCTGATAAGAAGTAAATAGCCAACCCGCATAAGGAATTTGTATAAGAAGGATGTCCAACTAGATGGATTGACACAGTGGCTGCAACAATGAGCTTAAGCATAAAAAAGACGTGCCTGGCAGTGTTGGGTAGTGCTTCGTTCTGTTGCCCACAGGGTCACTGTGAGTTGGACCCAACTTGACAGCACCTAATTTAAAAACATAGATATTTTAAGGAAAAGAAGACCTCCCCGTTATTTCCAATGAAAAAGAAAATAGAGGAACATGTTGTTGTTGTTGTTGTTGTTATTGTTGTTGTCAGGTGCCGTCGAGTCGAGTCCGACTCACAGAGACCCTATGTACAGCAGATCGAAACACTTGCCGATTCTGTGCCAGGCAAACCATCTTATTTATGTTTGGAACATGAGATCTACCCAATGACCGTGCTTCTTTCTTGTCTGTGTGTATGTGCGAGGCTTGGAAATCCTGAGCAGATGTCACCCTGCTGGGCACACACCGCACCACGGCTCCCTGGTGTTGGGGCTCTGGAGTTAACAATACAGACGTCCCCTAAGGATTTCCCTGCAAATCTGCAGGGAAAGCAAGAGCCCTCTGCTCTGTGGGGCTCCACCAACACATCTAAATGGACACAAACCGGGGCCCCTTCACTGGTGAATCCCAGACTCCACTCCCCCGCCCCCAACAGGGTCCCACTGGTGCAGAGACCCCATGGAATCCAGATACCCAGAGGCTCGTGCTCCTGTGTTGGTCAGGAAACCAAACGCTTTCACATCACCTTCCGTAGCACAGGAGCAAGAGTGACAGGGAAGATGAAGCTTTGTTCAGCTGCCCAAACGGAACCTGGTCTGTTTCAGCAATGATGGGTTCCTCATGAATCCCTGTCTTCCTTCAGGAGAATTTCAGCAAAATAGTAAGAACGGATGCATCACTGTAGAAGAGGAATTTGCAATACCCAAAAAACTACGTTGGGGCCTTCAACATGGAAGGCTGAAGAATGAAAGATGGTCTTCCCTAAGATGTGCTTGAGTGTCATCCATGGGGTCGACTGAGGATGTCTGCTGAGGCCCTCTCCCTTCCCTCCACTCTGACTACAAGTTAATTATTTTCCAAATTTTTGCTCCACAAAGAACACAGTATACATTACAGTAGCACAAACTTCTGGTAAACTGATTCCTTAGGAACCTCTTTAAATACGCTTTCACCTGGCAGTCAATAAATATTGGCATCTTTGCTCAATGTAACTACAGACTGAGGGAAAATTAACTAGACTTCCCCCACTTACATGACGACAATAAATTCGAAAAAGAAAAAAAGAATCTCAATTCCTTGAGAAAAACCTAAAGCAAAACAGAGTAAAATCACATAAAGAAACTTTGTGAAGGCAGATGCAAATCTAACTAATCATACAGAGAAATGAAATAATTCCTCACAGAGAAAGTATGTTCTACCAATCAAACAGCTAAAATGAAAGGATTATCAAGAACAGAGAGAGAAATCAATTCACAAAATGTAAGTGGTCATAAAAAGATGACCTGCTAAGGATTGATAAAAAATGGACTCCTTATACAAACAAGTAGGTTTGGTCACAGATCTAGAAGAAGGGGTTTTAATCTACTACAATCGAAAAGGTAAATATCAGCCAGGTGTGGTAGCGCACACCTGTCATCCCAGTGACTGGGGAGGCAGAGGCAGGAGGATCGCAAGTTCAAGACCAGAGGAAGTCTGCGTCATTTAGTGAGACCCTGTCTCAAACAGTAAAAAAAAAAAAAAAAAAAAAATAGTGGGCTAGGGGTGCAGCCCAGAGGTCCAGCACTTGCACAGCATGCAAGCGTGAGGCCCTGGGTTACCCCGAATACCACAAAAGAGAAAAGAAGAAGAGAAAGGAGGAGGAGGAGGAGGAGGAGGAGGAGAGGAAGAAGAGGAGGAAGAAGAAAAACAGGAAGAGGACCAAGAAGAAGAAAAAGAGGAAGAAGAAGAGGAAGAAGGATAGGAAGAAGAGGATGAAGAAGAGGAAGAGGAAGAAGAAGAGGAGGAGGAGGAGGAGGAGAAAGAAAGCAAGAAAGAAAAGGCAAATATCAAAGACTAGAAATACCACTGTGATCTTTAAGATGGTGAAATGCCCAATGTTCAATTAAAATTTTAAATTGACACAAGCCAGAGAAAAGAGACACCTACATGACAGCCGAGGCTCATCCTGATCCTGTGAAAACTAACAGACTTGGGAAAAAGGAAGCCAAGCTACTCTTTCCACGTGACGGGTTCAGTGATCTACAAGGATCTGGAGCTGCCATGACTCTGCCTAAGGGCGCCGTCCAGTAACACCCAGACACAGAACCCTGGGCGTCCCTGGAGAGAGAGGCAGAGGAAGAAGGAAGAGAAGCAAGGGAGGAAGGGAGGAAGGAGAGAGGGAAGGAACAGGAAGACACTCCTGTGGGCTGGGGAGGTAGCTCAGGGGTAGAGTGCTTGCCTGGCATGCTGGAGGCATGGGGGTCCATTCCAGCACCGAAAGAAAGAAAGAAAGAAAGAAAGAAAGAAAGAAAGAAAGAAAGAAAGAAAGAAAGAAAGAAAGAAGGAAGGAAGGAAGGAAGGAAGGAAGGAAGGAAGGAATGGAAGGAGAAAAGAAAAGAAAGGCAGGCCCGTCAGCCACTCTTGCTAAATGACGATTCCCCGCCTCTGGAAGACTGCCCACAGTTCCAATCGGCACTCACCAAAGTTTTAACTGAACAGAATGTGGTTGTGAAAAGGACAGCTGAAATAATTAAAGGACACTCTACCTGCCACAGAAGAGTTCACAAAATAAAACTACCAGAAAGGCAAAGACCCCCGGCACACAGGATCGCGGACTACAGAAACTCCAATGGCTGGATGAGAAGGAACTCCAGAACAGGAGGACATAGAGATTAAAAAGTCAACGCCCCTGACTTTAGAGGAGAATCACAGGACTTGACTCACAACGCCCATTAAACAAATCGCTTAAAATTTATAGGAAGCAACTTCACAGAGGATCAACTACGAAAAAATCTCTATGGAGTGGAATGTGGACCATCTACCTCCAGAGAAGACACGGGTTGGGATTCAGCTAGATTCAACACGTCATATCCACTAAGTCTTTAAATATTAGATCTGTGACAGGATTTTTTATAACATCATGATGTTTAGGGTACATTCCTCCCTTTTGAAGTCATGGTACTGTTTTTCAATACTCTCAGTACCATTGTGAAGAAGAGAAATGCCAAGACAGATGCACTATCATTCTTGACTATGCCACGTAACTCCTGTCTATAAAAGAGAGAAGTAGAAGAACAGATGAAAGAGATGGAAGACATCAGCTTATTCCTTTAGTGATATGGATACTACTGAACCTAAATGGATATTTAATCAATTATAAAAAAGGAGTGAACAGGGCCGGGACTGTCAGCCTTCTGTCATTATAACAAATAACCTGAGACAACCAACTTATAAAAAGAAAGGGGTTGTTAGGGGTCACAGATTTTGAGGGTCTAGTCCATATTTAACCCTGCAGCCATACCACTGTGGAATCCGATCCCATCACATCTCAGAAGCTAAGCAGGGTCGGGCCTGGTTAGTCCTTGGATAGGAGACCGCCTGGGAACACCAGGTGCTGTAGGCTTGGGAGAAGGACCTGGTAACCCACTCCAAAAAAACAATCAGCCATTGAAAACCCCATGAATACCAGAAAGGCACTGACATGGTGCCAGGCATGGCACAGTGTCAGAGAGTGTTGCGTTGTTGTATACAGGGTCGCTATGAGTCAGACCCAACTTGATGACACCTAATAACAACAACCCCTTTTTAAAAAGACTGTTTATGAATAGTCTGTAATAATTTGGGAAGATAGTTCCTATGTTAGCTGAAAAAGCATGCTTATCTACCTTTCTGTATATCTTGTACCTGCAGCTGTACCACTGTGGCTTCCGATCCTATCAGATCTCGAAAGCTAAGCAGGGTCGGGCCTGGTTAGTCCTTGGATGGGAGACCACCTGGGAACACCAGGTGCTGTAGGCTTGGGAGAAGGACCTGGCAACCCCCTCCCAAAAATCAATCCACCATTGAAAACCCTATGAATAGCAGAGAAGCACTGACAATAGTGTTTTGCCTGTTGTATGTAGGGTCGCTATAAGTCAGACACTGACTCAAAGGCACCCTAACATTAACAAGAAGTCCATATTTGGTTGGTCTCATTTCTTGTGGGCTTGCAACGAGGTAGGACATAAAAACTATCACCTCACTGCCAGGAAACAAAAGAGAAAGAGGCAGAGACCATGGTCCCATAATCCCCTCCAAGAGCATGGCCCCAATGACCTTAAGACCTCCCACTAGGCCCCACCCCTCAAAAGATCCATCCCCTTCCAACAGCACTCCTTGGAGAGCAAGTATTTATTTAAGCCATGAGCCATGGTGGGACATTTAAGGCCCACACTGTAGCAGGGCATGGGCCACCCTGTGAGGTCAGAGCAGCTGAATGGCTGAGAAGAGCTGCCATGCATTCCCCAAAGTCCTCTTTTGCAAGGCCATGGGTTCGATTCTTCTCTACATTGCATCTTACAAGAATGAGGTGTTTGGACCTTATATGGGCCATGACAAAATTTAAACTCCTTTTACCTGTCCTCAAATTCTAAAGTTCACTTTAAAATAAGCACACGGTAGACTTCCCCGTTCCATCCCAACCCCTCCTCCTTCCGTCTCCTCTTCCTTCCAGGTGAGGCTCTCTCTCAGCTTTAGAATCCTCCCCCTGTTTGCTCCCCTGGCCAGGCCTCAGCACGCCTGGTGCCCGGTCACGCTGGCTCACACATCACGCCTCACTTGCCCTTCAGGGGCTTCACTACGGTGCCCCAGCGATCCGTGAGAATGCGTTTTGCCCTCCGATCTGCACGCCTGCTGTGTCCCCCGTGGCTGGTCTCTGCTAGGGCAGCAGGGAGCACAGACGCCGCACGCAGCGTGTGCTGGGCTTACAACCCACCGGCTCCTTACAATCAAGAGCGTGTCTCACAAGCACGGCTCCTAAAATCTAACTTGCTTTGTAGACTTAGATAAAGGAGGAACCTGGGGTGGAAAAAATATATATAACAAAATACTGTGTGGAACTTCTAAGGGGCCATTTGGCACAGGAGAAACAAAGCAGCCGAGTTACCTGAATAGCGATGAGTTCTACGGTTTTAATGCTTGCTGGAGCCCAATCAAGTTCTCATGCTAAAAAAAGCTGGTCTTGGATTAAACATTTAGTAACTAGGTTTACTCCTGTGAAAAGACAGGATAATGGAGAAAAAGCTTTCTGTTTCCTGGCCAAAATATTTTCATATGTATGTGTGTGTGTGTGTGTGTGTGTATCCTGCAGCCTTAACCCTGCGACATCCGATCCCATCAGATCTCGGAAGCTAAGCAGGGTTGGTCCTGGTTGGTCCTTGGATGGGAGACCGCCTGGGAACACCAGGTGCTCTAGGCTTGGGAGACAGACCCAGCAACCTACTCCCAAATATTAATCTGTCATTGAAAACCCTATGAACAGCAGAGAAGTACTGACAATAGTGTTTCCCTTGTTATACGCAGGGTCACTATGAGTCGGATACTGACTCGGCAGCACCTAACAACAACAACAACAACATATATATATATATATTTTTTTTTTTTCTGAAAAGGTACAGATTCCAGCTAAATATGTATTGAACATCATTATAGTTTGGCTTTGGTTTGTCTCCCCAGGGTCCCTGTGTTAGAGGCCTGGTCCTCAGTATTAAGGTCACGGTCCTATAAGAGTCAGGGCCTATAGGGAGACCCTTAGGGCACTGGGAGATCCGCCCTGGAAGAGGTTAAGGACACTCATGTGGGACCTCTTAGTAAGAAAGGGTTGATGTGAAAGCCGGAGCCTCTCCGGCTGTCTCTGGCTTCCTGTTCAAGGTGTGACCACTTCTTCGTGCCCACTCCCACCACTACTCTCTGCCACGACGTGTCCCGCCCGTGAGGGCTTTCACCCAAGTGAGAAGCCAGTGCGACATCCTCGAACCTCCAACACTGCTAGAAGCCAACCTCTTTTCTTCATAAATGAGCTGCCTCGGGTATTTCGTTATAGCAATGGAAAGCTGACCAACACTGCCAGACACTGTGCAGCACCCACGCCACACAGGTGTCTACGAGAAAAGCTCGGCCAATGGGGTGACAAAGGGAATCAGATCCGGGTGCCACTATGCCTCTTTGTGAACTGCAAGGCACTTTGCACCTCAGTTTCTTCATTTTACAAATGTGAGTTATAAGTGCATGTCTAAGGATGTGGGAGTTAACGCAATATACCTTAGACTGTGGACACTGGATGAGGAGGACTTGGCAGCCCATTCCTGAAATAATCCTGAAACAATCAGCCATGGAAAACCTATGAATAGCAGAGGACTGACACAGTGCCAGGCATGGCACAGTGTCGGGGAGTGTTTCACTTGTTGTCCATCAGGTCGCTATCAGTTGGATACAACTCAAGAGCACCTAACAACAACAACACCTGAGCATATGATGAAATGCAAACATAGAATGCACGACTCTAAGAATGTTAGAGTCATTGTCAAAGTTACTATTCACAGATCTACATTGGACAAACCTGACTGTTAACACTGCCTATCTGACTGAACTTTATATGTAAGTCTTACTTTTAGCTTCACCTCAATAAATGTTCAACCAAAAAAAAATATGTTACAATGGATACACACAATTATCTCCCTCATTCTCAAATAACTATTCCATCTACCAAAGAAATTCCTAGCCATTATTTGAAAATAACATTCTTTTTAACCATATCAGTGTGAGTGATATTTTATTGATGTATAATATAGCACTTTGTAGGTTTTTTTAACCAATATTATCTACTTGTTGTTGTTGTTGTTGTCATTGTTGTTGCTAGGTGATATCAAGTCAGGTCCAACTCATAATGACACTATGTACAACAGAACGAAACATTCCTCAACACTGTGCCATGCCTGGCACTATGTCAGTGCTTCTCTGCTACTCACAGGGTTTTTGATTGCTGATCATTTCCAGAGTGGGTTGCTGGGTCCTTCTCCCAAGGCTACAGCACCTGGTGTTTCCAGGCGGTCTCCCATCCAAGGACTAGCCAGGCCCGACCCTGCTTAGCTTCTGCAATCTGAAGAGATCGAACAGCAGGGTAGTACGGCTGTCGATGTTTTCTAGTTCATGCTCATCTGTTCCTTAAAGGTAAAGTAATTTTCTGACAAACTATTTTCACATTTTATAATTAAAAATCTGTTATTGGGAAATAGCGCATGAAAATCTTGATGGTTTCTTGACATAGGAGAAGAAGTATCTCCCTCTTAACCCTTTCATTCTGAGAGTTAAGACCGCAGGATCACGGGGACAGGTAGCAGAAACCAGAACAGGTTATCGCACCAAGAACCAGCACACGGGGGCGGTCCTATCATAAGAGGAAACTGACAAGGTTTTCTTTAAGCCTTCCACACCCCCACCTTGTAGCTCCATTTCCTGCCTTGGAAGCACACACAGTTAGGTGGCGCTAGTCAATCTGGTAAACCAACCCAAGCTACTAGGCTAAGAAGCATCAGAGGAGATTACATGTGCCTGGTTTAAAGTGCCTTTTCCAGAAATTACCCCCAAAGACATGAAGTATTTAGAGGATGTTTACAGATATTTTGTAGGCTATTTTAGCTCAGTGGGTAGAGCGCTATTCCGCACTCTCTAAGGACCTGGGTTGGATCCCCAGCACCGCAAAAATGGGAGAAGGACATGGCCATCCACTCCCAAAGCAATCTTAAAAAAATCAGCCACTGAAAACCCTACGAGGGAGCCGGGCACAGTGACGTACACCTGTAATCTCAGTGACTCAGGAGGCAGAGGAAGGAGGATCACAAGTTCAAGACCCGGGGCAGTCTGCAAAACTTAGTGAGTCTGTGTCTCAAAAAGGAAACAAACAAACAACAAAAAAAAACATGGGCTGAGGTTGCAGCTCAGGGGTCCAGCATTTTCAAAGCATGCAAAACGAGGCCCTGGGTTCAACGCCCAGTACGACAAAAAAAAAAAAAAAAAAAAAAAAAAAAAAAAAAAAAAAAAAAAAAAAAGGAAAGGAAAAAAGAAAGAAAGAAAAGAGAAGAAAAGAAAAGAAAAGAAAAGAAAACCCTATGAGGGTCACTATGAGTTGGACCTGACTCAGTGGCATCTAACAACAGCAGCAAAATCTATGGTTAAAAAAGTTAAACAAAAGAAGAAAACCATCGGTAAGAAAGAAAGCATGTTTAGATGCGTACTGTACAACATGTTATCACGTCCACAGATAAAAAGATTAAAGCTGATTATCCTCTGAGACTGAGGCCAAGTATTTTCTGTACTGGGGGGCGTCTACACACTGGCTTGGCAGTCATGTAATCATTGTGTAGGAATCATGTAGCACCCCTCACTAGCACAAACCGTCCACTCCGCGTCCACTCTTCAAACACCAAGGCACCCTTGCACCGCAGAGCAGGCCTGATCCAAAGCACAAGCAGGCTCACCTACTCACACACCTTTAACTGCTCCCACACTTGGAGATGCACTTCTTAAATGTTTCTTTTAGAGGATCCTTAAGGGCAAAGAAAAATAAAACTTTTGCAGATCTGGGGGCCCAGGGTGATCCAGTTCCCTAAAATGAAAGAAATATCCTTGAAATTGCAGGTTGCAAATCACGATTATTTGTTTGCATTTTGGATTCTATTCCTTGGGGACGTCTACATCTTTAACTGCTCTTGGGTCATTCAAGAGCTTTGTTCATCTCAACGTCCAGTCCCGCTCTGGGAGATTTTATGCAGCATCTGGGCTTTAAGTACTTTCTATATGATGATAGCCTGCAGCTGTAGCCCTGTGGCATCCGATCCCATCAGATCTCATGAAGCTAAGCAGGGTCAGGCCCGGTTAGTACCTGGATGAGAGACCGCCTGGGAACACCAGGTGCTGTAGGCTTGGGAGAAGGACCTGGCAACCCCCTCCCAAAAATCAAGCTACCATTGAAAACCCTATGAACAGCAGAGAAGCACTGACAATAGTGTTTCCCCTTTTGTACAGAGGATCGCTAGAGTCGGATACCGACTCGACGGCACCTAACAACAACAACAACATACGATGATGAATCCTAAACGTGTCCCTCCAGACTGGTCCTTCCTCCATGCTCCAAGCTCTTATGTGCAGCTTCCTACTTAATATCACTTTCTTTTTGAACCCAGGAATTCATACCCTGGACCTCTCACATGCTGGGCAAGTGCAACCGAGCAGCACCCTCAGCCCTTCTTTTAATTTTTTTTATTTAGAGGCAAGGTTTTGCTAAGTTGTACAGGCCGCCTCTGGCCTCCCACTTGCAATCCTCCTGCCTCTGCCTCCTGAGTCTCTGGGATTACAGGTGTGCGCCACTGTGCCCGGCTCACTTGTACATGTTAATGAAGCATTTCAAATATAACAGGGCCGCGCTGGTCTGGAGCCAGCCCGGGCTGCTTTGCTGAAATGCCATCACCGCGCTGTTCTCTGGCAAAGCGCGAGGCGTGCTTGACGAGAGCATTGCTCTATCGTCATGACTTGAGGAGTGCCGGGGAGGTTGGTAACCTGGTCAGCACTGTTCACGGATGCCAGTGCTGTCGGTGACGTCGGTGATACTTGGACATAGTGTTGGTGAGACTCCTGGACAGCTCTTTCACCGAGGCTGGGTATGTAAGAGAATAGACCCATGGGACCCTCGAGGTATCAGACTCTTGGATGACCAGGGTGTTCGCGCACCTATCAGAGGCTCTCGACCCAGGACAGAAGAACGTCTTGACGTGGCCTTGTAGAGGGAAGGGAGCTGGCACCTGCTCTGTCCAAAGCCATGGCTACCACGCAGCTCTTGCGCAGGGGGCCTCGTTTTTATTTGGGTGCCATGCTACACTGCACTATCTTCCTGCAAGAAACCACGCATCTGGAAGAGCCGTTACTTGGTGGCCCAGAAATCTTAATAACCGAAGCCTATCGGACACGACCAGGGCAATATCCAAAACTAAGCTCCTGACGTTGCCCCCCAGCCCAGAAACTCCCCCACTCTCCCTCATCTCAAGAAGATGGGAGCCCTGACCTTTGAGCTCCTTCAGGCAAATCTTTGGGGGTCACCCCTGACCCTTTTCCCTTGCACTGCACATCTGGTCCATCAATAAGCCCCACTGGTCCCTCTTCCAAAATACATCCAGAATCTGATGGCATCTCACAGTACCCACTGCTACCACCGAAGCTGGACACTGAACAAGAGAGACAGGAAGAATGGATGCATTTGAATTATGGTGCTGGAGACATCTATTGAATATACCATGGACTGCCTAAAGAACCAACAGATCTGTCCTAGAAGAAATGCAACCAGAGTGCTCCTTGGAAGCAAGGATGGCCAGACTGCGTCTTACATATTTCGGACATGAAGTCAGGAGAGACCAATCCCTGGAGAAGGACATCATGTTTGGGAGAGTGGCAGGTCAACAAAAAAAAGGAAAACCCTCCACCAGATGGACTGACACAGTGGTTGCAACAATAACATAAATAGATTAAACATAAATAAAATCGTGTGCCTGGCACAGAATCGGCGAGTGTTTCCATCTGCTGTATATAGGGTCAATATGAGTCAGACTCCACTCAACTGCATCTAACAACAACAAACCACCTCAGTTCCCATCCCCTCACTACTCAACGAGATTAGTCCAATAGGCTCCTGGCCGCCCGTTTCTACATCTACTATCAACACAGTGGCCAGCCTGATGCTGTTGATACCTAAGCCACGTCAGGATACTTATCTGCGCCCCAAAGGCAATCTCCTCATTTTAATTTACCTGGCTGCGCCCATCGCCTGCCTGACACCTTTCTCTACCATTCCCTCCGAAGGCCCTTGCAGATCCTCTGTCTACAAGCCAGAGCTCTCACTCAGCCAGGGCCTTTGCATGTGCTCAGCACTCTGCCCAAATCCACTCCCCCGATGACCAGGCGACTTGCTCCCCCAGCCTCGTTACTTAGGACTCCTCTTATCAATGACGTTTCTTGACTGATCTTATCTGAAGTTAATCACCAACAGCCTCCGGTGCTTCCTATTCCCCTTCGCTGTTTTATTTACCCCCTGGACACTTGTCATTCTCTAACACATTATCTTCCTCCAGTAGAATATAAGCTCACCGAGGACAAGAATTCCCATCTGTTTTACTCTCCGTTATATTTCTATATTTAAACAATCTACGTAGTAGGCATTCGATAAATACTTTTGAATGAATCAATGACTACAGAATATAAATTTTTTGAAATTCTAGTATCGCTAACACTCTAGGTTGGCATATTTATATAATTGGCCTCTGATAAACACAGGTAGCCTCTGATACACAACCAGGTGCTCCCTGGGCCCACCCACCCATTCCAGGTGGAGAAGAAGAGGCACAGTAGGGCACAGTCTACCTCCCTGGTGTAGAACAACAGGCCATGGTCTACACTGCAAGACTTGCTCACGACCCTGCCCTTCAAGGCCAGATGACTCGGTTACTGGAGCACGCCAGGCCTGCTCTGCCTAGGATGACCTCTGATTTGCTTTGCTTCTCCCAGAGAGCTCAGATACCCCCTGAAAATCTAACGTCTCTTTCACCTCTCCTGTGCCTTCCCAACGGTCTTTAAAGGACTCATTTCTTCCTTGCTGCTTCATCTTGTGGCAGGCTTAGCTCCAATCTGCAAGTACGCCTATGGTAACTGCATTTACAATGTGGTCATCTCTGCTCCTCGTAGGAGGGGTGGCCTTAAAGAATGCCATGTTTTTTCCCACCATTTTATTTGGCTCAGGACCCAGCAAAGAAGTCAAAGAAGTCATAGAGGTCCTCAGTAAATGCCATTGGTTGAATCAAAAAGTGAAGAAGGAACGGTGCAAAGGGAATGTGATCCCCTCAGCAGAAAGATACTAAGGCAGGACACCCAAATCATTTTGGCACCATGGGCTAGTTTTGTGGAAGACAATTCTTCCATGGACGGGGGCAGGGGGTAACTTAGGGATGATTCCAGCACATTACATTTATTGTGTAAATACAGATGAAGCTTCACCCACTCACCTGCTGCTTATACCAATACCAGTCCACCCAGGAGTTGGGGATACCGCCACTAAAGATATAGACCTAAGATCATTAGATATCCTCATAAAACCATGATAGTTTTTTATAAGCCCGTAACAGACAGAATATCTTCCCTACCTACCTCACAGAGTGGAAGTCTAACAATAGTGTTTCGTCTATTGTACATAGAGTCCCTATAAGTCGGACACCAATTCCACGGCACCTAACAACAACAACAACAATCTTTAATTGGAGCTGGGGTTTAGCTCAGTTGGTATAGAGCACTGCTTTGCACTCTCTGAAGACCTGGGTTCTATCCCCAGCACCGCAAAAATGGGAAAAAGTGGCAATCCACTCCCACAGTAATCCTGAGACAATCAGCCAGTGAAAACCCTATGAGGGTCGCTATAAGTCAGACACAACTTTAACAGCTCCTAACAACCGCAATGATCTGTAATGTGGGCTGAGGTTTTGCTCAGTTGATACAGGGCTGCCCTGCACACTGTGAGGCCCTGGGTTCAATCCCCAGCACCCCCAAAACAGGAGAAAGACCTGGCAGCCCACCCCTGAAAAACAATGTCAAAATAGTGAGCAATCAAAAACCCTATGAATAGCAAAGAAGCACTGACAATAGCACCAGGCGTAGCACAGTGTCGGGAGTGAGGGTCACTATGAGTTGGGCCTGACTTGACAGCACCTAGCAAAAACAATCTTTAATGCTATGATGTCACAGCCTAACACACTCATGAGGCCTTAAGGGATGATAAATAAAATGGGGAAATAATTGTGAGGAAGAAACTTGGAAATTCATGTGAATGATAGGAATGATATATGATTCTAACAAATGATTACTGGCTCACTTGCCTTCATCCCTGTTTACACACTGATCTTGATCCTCGAAGCCATGACATAGTTTCTTTTATCAAAAGAAATTATATCCAAGGAGAACAGAATAATTTTCTAAACCAATGGGTTAAAGGGGAGTGATATGACAATTAAATAACGCGCGACTTCTGCATTGAAAACTACTGAATACGTACAAAAAAGATTTTTAAGAAGCAAAAGTAATCAGTAGCTAATATTAATAAAGCTATCATAGATAGTCCATGCAGAATGGAAAGGGAAAAAATTAGACATTTTGAGCTCTGTTTGTGGCCACTCCGAAAACAACGTGACAAAAAATGATCAGTAGTCACCCAGAGAGGCCCCTACATGCCCTGCCCTTCAAGTTATTCTCAGAGTTGTGTATAAATCTGGGTGGAACTGGACAGTGCGATCGTTTTCAAATTCCTACAGAATTTCCTCCAACACTATTCTGTTTTTCCTGCCCAGACCAATCGCTTCACTCCAGGTGCAAAGGATGCAATTCCCTGAATCAAAGGCTACAGACCAGTAAAGGGAGAAGGGAGGGGGAACACAATAGCAGTAAATGAACCTAACCGTTCTTGAGCACCTCAATGCTTTCTGTGGGTTGTATCCTCACTCTCAAACAACGCGACTGGCCGGGTACTCTTTCCCCACTCCAGAGAGATCACTCAGGGCTTAAAAGGAGAAATCCCACGCTCGGAATGGCACTTTTGGCAAAGCACTCAGGCATACCCTACAGAAAGCCAGAGTTTAGGTTTTGACCACTGCCCCATGCTGGCTCTACCAAGGAAACCAAGAGCTCTGATTCTAAAATCTAAAAGAAATGGGGATTCTTTCAAATGTTCTAGCATGGTATAGGATGATGTGGCACAAAGAGTAAAAGGAAAACGGTGTTACACAAGATCAACGCAGAGGGTTGCTGAGACAAGAGTAGTTGACGTTACCAATACTGAAAATGTCACCGGTATCTAAATACAGTAGAGAATTCAGTCTACGAGTATGTGAAGAACGTTTTCAAAACTGAAGTCTATGTACCAGTTGAAGAAATAAAATAAAGTAGAAGTGAAGTGAGTTGCAGAACTAGCGGAATGTGGTAAGAGCTAACTGTCAGACAACCCTAGACCTGATAGCTTTCAATGAACTTGAATAAGAACTTCTGTGTGTGCGCTAGAAACAGAGAGGGTTATACACGTCCGGGTTAACAGCATTTGTGAAATCACAGAAAGATGAAGTTAAAGGTCTGAGAACAAAAAATTGGGATTAAAACCAGTAATTATTCTTCCTTAGATCTATTATTCCAATGCACTCAAATGATATAAAAGCAAACATAAGATAGAGAAGTGTACACTTAGATAATGACTCACAGATAATTTTCAGTCCCATTTGAATTAAACTCGCAAGAAAAGTAGCCACTCTAGGAAAACAGATGTGGGTACAAGGAAAGTATTTTCAACAACCAGGCAGGTCTCTCCTTGTAAGAAAGTTCTGAGGCTTTCTTCTTGCCTAAGATTCTTGGTTTGACTAATGAGTCATTTTACGCAAAAGAGATCTACAGCAAAAACTCAGCCATCACTGAGAAATCTGAGACTTGTAAATCATTTGGAGATTAATGTTTAAAACAAAATGTTTCTCCCTAAGGACACTGTCCTGCTATTAGAATATGTATGCTATGAAGTAAGCTAAAACCCGATTCGTTTTTATTCAAAAACTATTTTTCTGTGTAATAGAAAACTGCTTCTAGTTGGGGTTTAGAGAAGGAATAATTAATCCTTTCTCCCTAAGCACTTCAGGCAGTCAGCAGAGTTATCCCTTGGCCAGATTAAATAAATGAGCGACTACTTGTTAACCACGAGGTTATACCCATCTCAAGAGGTCCCCCTGAAGTCCACCTTTCCACATTAGGACAGCCACTGCCAAAGTTCCTTTTCCTGTCATTTGCCAGGGCAGTGATTCTCAGTGGGCAATGATGGCCCTAAGCAGGAAGGGAACCCTCCACGCACAGGCTTCCCCTGGCAGTTCTAAGACAGGAGAGGGGAAAGAAAGCAGCAAGAAAGGAGGGGAGAAATATGGAGAAGCAGCAGCAGAGAGCAGGAGAAGGCAGGGTGGGAGAAGGAGTAAAGGAGGAGGTGCAGGGATGAAGGTGGAAGGGGGAGGAGGAGGAGGAGAGTGGAAGGGAGACAGAGGGACTTGGGGACAGAGGTACAGAGGCTAAGGAGCAAGAGACGGGTGAGGACTCCTGCCAGCCCAGAAGCGCACTGCACAGCCAGCTGCTCCAGCCTGCTCGTCTCTCTGCGTTAGGGGTCACGGAGCACCCGTGCCTGCGGGCCTTTACCTGGATGAGCTCGTCCAACTCGCTGGAGTTGACGCAGGCGTGCTGGGCTATGAAGGTCTGCTTCTGGATGACGATGGTGGTCCTCTGCGAGGTCTCCTGAGGCTGCTCCAGGGCTTTGAACACGGTGGCCCCGATGACCAGGTAGAGGACGACCACCAGGAAAATCGTGGAGACCGTCTTCCATTTCATCACATTAATGGCCGTGTCACTCTCCACGCGGGAAGCAAGCACGGTGGGCTTCGTGGAAAACGAGAGCCTCGGTTTGGAGTTCTGGGCTGCGGATTTGGGATCCAGCAAGTCAGGTGCCGCCACTGACGAGAGAGAAGGGAGGAGGTTAGGTTGGGGGAGGCTGGAGGGGAAGGGGCCGGGCAGCTGCTCTCAGGGGGGCGAAGGCTGGATGAACACAGCCGGATCTCCTAGGAGCTCTGCAGCCTCGCCCAGCAGCGCTCCCCTGCATCACAAGCGGGACCCTATATATGGGGCCGAGGAAAAGGGGCTGGGTCTTCCATCTCTGCTGCTATTGGAGTTCCAAGTGGAAGAAAAAAAGAAAAAGGAAAAAAAAAAAAAAACACAGGCAAGACAAAGCCATTTTAAAAAGCTAAAAACGCTGGAGGGGATTCTAAGTAATTTCTAAATTTATATCTCCCCGCTATGTGAGCCAACAAAGACGTACTGAACTCCCAAGACTCGACGGTACTGGCCAAGATACTTAAATGCTCGTGAAAAAGCTTCATGGTTTATTCCTATACCCGAGAAGCTTTATGCCGCAAGTCATCAATAGAAAGCACAGTCTCGATTTTTTTGTTTTAAAATGTATTATTGTAAAGGATTGTATTATAGTTGCAAGATAAGAGAATGTGTGACCCACACAGGGCTGCTTAAAAGAAATCTTTCATAATTCACTGGTAAAATGTGGTGTAAACAAACCACTCAGTCCAATCCTATTTTTTTCACCTGCCTTCCAAAGCGGGCTCATTAGGAAGTATTGTTATTTAAATATCTAACATGTGTAAAACATAAAAGTCCAGCCAAGAAAAGTCAAGTTTCTTCCATTTCAATAATGATCAACATGAACCCAAAAGATAATTAAAACTTAGGCTTACACTTTACACTGTCCATTCTCTGCACAAAACTAATTGCTCCATTAGAGTGTATTTGTGCGTTTGCTTACAAATTCCCGGATATTCTGAGGTGACTCAAAGTCCATTTATTATTTATCTCAGCTGTTCAAAAATATCATTAACGGAATTCTTTTTGGAAAATACAAAAGCCACTAGACCTCCACTTGCTAAGGACAAAATAAACCACCTAGTTCACATTCGATCAGAAAGGCAATATTGAATTAAAAAGGGTTAACGGAATGGCCAAAAAAATGTGGGCTTTTAAAGAAAGCAGCAGCTCAAATAGAATAATCAATTTAAAGTCTATAGCTGTTGTAAGTAATCCTGCTGTCATGTACATAACGTAGGTTCATAAAACGATAACTAATCTAAAACATCCTTTTAGGTAAGTACATAAGAAGTCCCCATGGCCTGCACCAAAAATAGCCTACAGCCACCCGAAATTACTTCAGGATAAGACACTCCCTCGTAAAGAGTGTCAATTTTCACAAAGCGCCCTCCCCTGCGCTCTTGCCTATCACTGAGTTAAATGTAGGCTACCGGGGTTTGAGTCCATAAAACACATCTTCAGTTGCCCATCAAAAAGACGCTTTCCAAACAGAGCTGTTTGAAGCACGGGAGGAAAGCAGTGTTGTAACAGGATGGCAGATGACAGGCTCCTCAGCCAGCGAAGCTCAGAACAGTTCTGACTTTGAAGACATGAAATCAGAGCGGAGCGCAGAACACCTTTCCCACGATCTGAGGGAAGATCCGCGCACGTACACCTCACCACAGCAGTCTCCTAAGGTCCCACCTGCAACACACAGGGCTGTATGTGTCTCCCCTCCTGCGACAGTCACCTGCTCCGAATAAAGCCACCAACCAGGAGACATCTTTAAAATCCCCACAAGCGCAACCTCAGTCAAAATTAGCCCCGGACGTGTGTTTCGTGTTTTAATTTAAAACACACTTTTCCGTTGTAAGTGCCCATCATAGCTAAAATCGCTGTCGTCTTCAGAGTCGCCAACACCACCCCCAGCTGCTGAGGGAGTCTGAGTGAAAAAAATAAATACATAAAACTCATAATCTAAAATTTAGCCGGCTTGAAATAAACATGGCAAGATCACATAGAAGGTCCACATGGTCTCCCTGAAGAGAGCTTTCCAAGGCTCCCCTCTCCCGGCTGGGTGCCCTCCTGGTTCTGATTTTTCACATCAGCGGTTGCTAGTCTGTAGAATTGGAAACTGCCACGACTGTTTCCCTCGAGGCTATCAAATCCCAACCTGAAATCCCCCCGGAGACACCGCCTCCACGCTTCGGGGGGAAAGAGGGCAGATTTGTTTTTAAGATGATGTGTGCGTGTGGGTATTAAGCCCATAGGTTTCCGGAAGGAGTTCAATTCTCTTGTGCTGTCGCCTTCTTTTTTAATTATGAGAAAGATGTGTAATGCACATTTGGCAGACAGAATGGCCACAAACTGGTAAAATTTAAAAAATAATAATAAAATAAATAAAATACAATGAATAGGCTTTTCTCTCCACCTAATAAGAGGAACCCCTGGGGTTTCCTTCTCCACTGTTTGGCACAGATCAGGGAGCCAGGCAGCCCCTTGCACACAGCCTCAGCACCATCACAACCCCCTCCTGTCCCCCCAGACCCCCTCCATCCTGGCCTGGCCTTACCCAGATAGGTCCTGGCTCCTGCCACAAGTGACCAGCAAACAGCCCCAGAAATGAGCTTTTTTTTTTTTTTCTTTCTTTCTTTCTTTCTTTTTTTTTTTTTTTTTTTATCGGCACCACTCCGTGTCCCACCCCGCCATGGGCAACAAGTGTGAAGGGGTCACCATGCAGCCGCTGGCCTCTGCAGGGCCGCGCCTCCTCCTCCCCGGGGAGCGCGCCCCAGGTGCTCCAAAGTGGCGCCCACAGCTGGCGCTGAAACCCCGGAGGTGCCCGCGAGAGGCCGGGAGAAGCAGCGGGAGCCTGTGGGGGTGTCTTCCCCTCGCAGCCACGGGGTGAGCGCAGGTTCTGGACGGGAGCACAGCTGGGGAAGGTCCGCTGGCTGCGCGGGGGGCCTTGGCAGCCCTCCCAGGACTTCGCGCCCCGCAGTAGGGGTCGGGGGTTCCCCCGGGGGGGTGGGGGTCTCACCGCCTGCTCTCCCGCCGGGTCTCTCCCGTGGGGCACTGGGAAGCATGAGGCATGCAGCATCCAAAAAAAAAATTTTTTTTTGGGGGGGGGGGGAGACAGACCGGAGACGGACGTCTACGCGCTCGCCATTGTACTCACTTCTCATTCCGAGGCGGGCTGCGCGCTCCGAGCTGCACGCGCGGGCATTTTTCCCCAGGCTTTGTTTTACACGGCGGGGCGCGCGGGGCTGGACGCGGGAGGGAACGCGGGAGAGGGGACGCGATCAGGGGAGGAGGGGACAGCGGCGGGCCGGGCCCGGGTCACCCAGATCCCGCGGGCGCCCCGGGTCCCCACCGCCGCCGCCTCCGCGCGCGCCGCGACCTCTTTGTGCGGGAGCCTCGCCCGGCCCCGCTCCGCATGTCTTTGTGCGGCGCCCCGACCGGCCGAGCCCCGCGCAGCCCCGCGGCCCCCTCCCTCCCCCAATCTCCTTCCCTCCCCTCGCGCGGCGCCCCCCCCAAGCCCGGCCCTCGCGCGTCCTCCCCCTGCCGAGCCTCCCTCGCACAGCCTCGCTCCGCAGCCTCCCGCCAGGGGGCACAGCCCGGCTCACCTGCTGCCTGGAGCGCCGGCGCCGCCTCCCCGCCCGCCTCCAACCGCTCATTCTCGGCCATGTATGTTTCCCCTGCGCTCCAGCCCATCTCCCTCCAGATCCAGGCTCGGGCTGCAGAGCTCGAGTCCCCACACCCTTGCGGGTGGGCGTCTGCACTCCCAAAACCACACACGACCACGAGGGTACAGAGAGCGCCCCCCGCCCAACACACACATCCAGATTGATG
This sequence comes from Pedetes capensis, assembly GCA_007922755.1. Lineage (NCBI taxonomy): Eukaryota > Metazoa > Chordata > Mammalia > Rodentia > Pedetidae > Pedetes > Pedetes capensis. Next base: position 127,351 of record VMDO01004116.1, read on the forward strand.
CCCTGGAGGAGCACTAGATTAGACTCCTGGATGAGGGGACAGTGGTGAGGACCCCGGCCTTCTCCAGTCTACACCCGAGGAAGGGGTTAGCGAGTCGCCGGCAGCCCCATGGCACCACCAGGGGGGGCTTGACACGGACCCAGATCCCTGATCAGCAGAATGTGCCGGACCAGCACGGATGGAGAGGGCAGCAGAGCCGGGGCGAAGACCTGTTGTCAAGCAGATGGAAGGGAAGGGGTCCAGCTGGGGTCTTTGGGGGTCCCACCTTTTGGCTGCAGACCAAGGTCGTTAAAGGCGGTAGTGCGTGCTGCAGACTGCGCTAGTGGTTGCTGCAAACCGGGAGACTTCGGACCTCAGCCTGAACTTGTTACTCGCCCGCCCTCAGCCCCAAGGAGATCTCAGTTTGGCAGGGACAGACAGACCCCGCCCAGACCCACAGGGGGCGGTGGGTGAACAGCCGAACTGTCAGCAAAGGGAGTTGGGGAGGGGAACCCTCGGAGGGAGAGAAGCGAGCAATGCCTCCCCTGTTGCAGATTGTTAATGGCCCAGTCGCTGTGCACTGTGGCGAATCCTCTTGCAGTCACACCACGCAGCACAACGCCAATGTGTTTGGAAACTTTCTCTCCCTTCCCCACATTAGCAGCAGGGACCCCTGCTGACCTCTACCTTCCCTTGGCTGCTGCTGGCCAGAATTTCCCCACTTACAAGAACTTCCTGGTGAGAGCTATAGTGGCTGCAAAGATAACCTTGCTAACCTTTTGCAAGACTGTCCCCAATAATGATTTCTTCAGATATCAGGTTCAGTTTTTTTTAGATTCCAGAATAGATTCATCACCTCTCCTTCCTCTATGTATAAAATAAAAATAAAATAAAACAACTCCTAACATCGATCCTCTTCAAAATTAAATAGTTTTCTCTTGATTTCTGTTCTCAACAGTAAGATAAATCCTTCCTATAATGTGGATCTATTATTTTCACTTCCGGACAGATTTAAAACCTTTCCAAAGTCTCTAGGTTGCTCCAGCTTCCCTTTTTCATGCTGGGCCTTGCTAGTCACAATCACCTTCCCTCACAATTTCGGCCACTACCTGTGTGTCAGTTTGTCCTGCTGTGGGTGCTTGTGTGTTGCTGTGATGCCAGCAGGGCCACCCATGGTAGACAGGTTTCAGCTGAGCTTCCAGACTAAGACAGACTAGGGACAAGGATCTGGCAGCCCACTCCCAAAACAATCAGCCATTGAAAATCCTACAAATGGCAGAGAAGCACGGTCAAATACAGTGTCAGAAAATTAGACCCCCCAGGCTGGAAGGCATTCAAGAGAGACTAGGAAAGAGTTGCTTCTTCAAAGTAAAGCCAACCTTAATGATGAGAATGGAGTAAAGTCCTTGGGATCTCCATTTGCTTACGCGGCACAACTCAAAATGAGAAGAAACACAGTGACTGCAACAATGGGCTCAAACATACAAAATTCATGTGCACGGCACCGTGTTGGGTAGTGTTTCATTCTGTTGTACATTAGGTCACTATGAGTCGGACCCAACTCAAGGCACCTAACATCAGCACACTCTTCACTCCTTATATAACTAATGTATTGCATGAGTAGAGATCTCTAGAAAAACAATGCACTCAACACGCACGCACGCACACACAAACACACACATAATGAAAGACTTGTTTTAAGGAATTGGCTCCCACAATATCGGGGCCTGGCAGGTTCCTCTCAAATCTGGAGAACAGCCCTGGCAGGCTGAAAACCCAGTCAAACCTGACGCTTCAGAAGTGAGGCAGAATCTCTTCCTTTCCAGGGCATCTCATCATTTGCTCTTGATTGCCT